>JAXQQM020083484.1:0-209640 GCA_034641835.2 Pinus albicaulis | reverse complement strand
AACTAGAAATAACATTACAACAAGGGAAATGAATTATAAGGTGGTATCAAAGAGGTTTTCCTTCAACTTATTAGCTCCTTTTGGACATCAATATGCTTTCGTATTCAAATTTTCTTCACATTTTCTTTAGTTTTCTAATAGTTCAGTTGAGTTCCTAAACCACTTCAACCATTTGTAATTATGGATTATGTCCCCACCAGTGTATCCAAACCTTGGATTGGTTCTTTGAGTTATAGTTAATTCCTCTATATGTATAGTATAGAATCGATGATATCCATATTAATAGATTGTGGTTTCACTCTACTTTTTTTGTTAAGAATAAAGAAAATACTCCTTATTGGAAAAGAGGTTTACTCTTTCTTCCTCCACTACATATCTACATTTCAGGTGCCAAATCATGCAAATCACCCACCTTCACGTTTCACACTTTGTTAAAGGCATTAAAATCAATTATTTTCAAAGGGATATTATATATACAAATACTATGAAATATGTATAACTAGAAATGACATTACAACAAGGGAAATGATTTATAAGGTGGTCTCAAAGAGGTTGGCCTTCAACTTCCTAGCTCCTTTTGGACATCAAGATGCTTTAGTATTCAATTTTCCTTCCCAATTTCTTTAGATTTATAATAGTTGAGTTGAGTTCCTAAACAACTTCATCCATATGTAATTCTGGAATCCATCCCCACAAGTGTATCCAAAACTTGGATTGGTTCGATGGGTTATAGTTAACTCATCTATCCATGCAGTATAGAGTCGAGGATATCAATATTAATAGATTGTGGTTTCACTCCATTATTCTTGTTAAGAATAAAGAAAATACTCCTTACTCAAACATAGGTTTACTCTTTCTTCCTCCACTACATTTCTACATTTAAAGTGCCAAATCCTACAAATCACTTAGCTTCACCTTTCACACTTTGTTAAAGGCATTAAGATTAATTATTTGCAAAGGGATATTATATAGAAAAAGAAAATGAAATATGTATAACTAGAAATGACATTAGAACAAGGGAAATTCTTTACAAGGTGGTCTCAAAGAGGTTGGCCTTCAACTTATTAGCTCCTTTTGGACATCAAGGTTCTTTACAAGGTGGTCTCAAAGAGGCTGGTCTTCAATTTCTTAGATCCTTTTGGACACCAAGATGGTTTAGTATTCAATTTTCCTTCACAATTGCTTTAGTTTTCTAATGGTTGAGTTGAGTTCCTAAACCACTTCAACCATCTGTAATTCTAGATTTCATCCCCACCATTGCATGCAAACCTTGGATTGGTTCTATGAGTTATAGTTAACTCCTCTATATGTCTAGTACAGAGTCGAAGATATCCATCTTAATATATTGTGGTTTCACTCTTCTATTCTTGTTAAGAATAAATAAAATATTCCTTACTGGAAAATAGGTTTACTCTTTCTTCCTCCACTACATTTCTCTATAGGATACTAATATTTTGTTCTCTTATAATTATTACTAATTGATATACTAGACAATTTTTTCTTCTTGAGACATGCTCCAAATCCATCTTCTCAAAGCTAATGTTGTAACTCAATTCCTATCAGTGAAATACTTTATCTAATTCAAATTGACCTCTATTTTTTTTATGTTATATTGATAATTAGGAGTCTATTTTATCCTTTAATTTTTTTATCCCCATTGCTAGCTCCATTTTCTTCATAATGTGGCTAATAAATTGTTCTCATTATATGGGATCATCTAATTATATTCTATTAGCTGAGAATCATTTTGTCTCCATCATCTAATTGTTTTGTAATCCCTAGATTGTCACAATTTTGTATCCTTTTGTATCCTTGGATTTCACATGGATTTCATTCGTCTTTTGAATGGATGAGACTTGGTTCATTCTAAATGGGTTTACAAAAGAAATCCCGAGAGTAGTTATTTGTAGTTCACACTCAAAACTCTTACCAATTGTTTCAATATTATAAACTCTCATCTCATCCATCATCTCATCCATTTTAGGCATTTGAATAATAAATTAAGTGAGGTGGTTACTCTCAAAGTGGTGAGGATGCTTCTGGGACTGGGTTAACTGGACATATGTAATTGTTTCCTATGCTATTATCTGAGCTTACTATGCTCTAGTTGCTTCATATGCATCCTGAGTCAACTGGTTCTTCAATAGGATATGGATCTGCTACTAGTGGGACTAAGTAAGACCTTGAATTATATCATTGGATTTCCCATTAATGTAGAAGATTAGTTTATTGAAAAAATTAAGGCATGTATTGTGGAAAAGAGATTTTCAAAAATTAATTAAATCATGCAAAAAACTGAAATAAATAACCTAAATATACTGTGAAATTTTCTGGGATCGAGAAATGAAAATAAAACTGTAAGAAAATGGTGAAGAAACTGAAATAACTAACCTAAAATACTATGAAATACTGTGAAATTTTATGTGATGGTTTGTCTCTAGGGTTGGTGAATAGTTTAAATGTGAAACATGCAAATTTAGCAATGGTTGAACTTCTTTTATAGTTTTTTGCATTTGAATTTAATTGGTGGCAATGATGGACATGAATTGCAATGGCTTCATTTTGCATGTGTGATGTGGATTGATTTGGAATCAGGGAAAATTTTAAGGACGGAAGTTCATCTTAAAATTTAGAAACATTGGCGAATCTTAATAGTCCCCAATATGTAAATTGTAAAATCTTTGATCATATTTTGGTAAAAATATTTAGGTTTCTAATTATTTTATATTAGTATATATAAAATTTGGGCGAATCAATTTTAAAAAAATGGAAATTGGCGAATTTTTTTTTGAAAAAAGCATGGAAAATTAGCCCACCTATGAATACTAGCCCCTAAAATTTTCCCTGTTTGGAAGTGATCCAATGTCTGGGAATTTTTTTTGTTGATCCATGTGCTTTTATCTATTTTAATGGGAAATAGAATAGGTTGGGTGTTATTTATTTAAGTTATTGGGTTGGGCGTCATTTATTTAAGTTATTGGGTTGGGTGTCATTTATTGAACACATTGGGTTTAAATGTTGAATAACATAGCAATTATGGTTGACATACATTAACTTTTATTATGTGTAGGCATGGATATGAAATTGGGATATATAGCATCAATTATGATCAGTGGGGTTGAAGTGGATGCTACTTTGTACTTCTGGAATAAACCATTTTGGAAGTATTTATGGTTTTATGATTTTTCTAGTTGGGACAATATGATGCATACTCTTAATACTTAAGAGACTATTTATGGAAATTTGTGGCCCACTCAATGTTTTGGGAAATTTTGGACATAATTTAAAAGATATTTGGACTTAATATTATTTATTTTTGTTTAAATATTGGTTGCACATATCTCAATTTCTTGTGGGTTGGTGGGACCAGTACTATAACATTACTGGTCCCTACACAACATTAGACATCTCTTCTCTAACAATGAAGAAGCTGATTTAGTCAAATGATACGAAACCTGAGCTAAAATATATTTCACATTAAATTCTTGGCTCAGGTCATAGTAACTCAGGCACATAATTCTGTTTTGCATTACTTACAATGAAATATTTAAGATTATCATCATCATCATGACATTAAAAATGATGACATCCTAGATTTGTGAATACATCAACAAAACAACTTCAGTCAAAGTTTATAATAGGCAGTAGCAACCCAAATAACCCCAAGTGACAACCAACAGAGTTCAAGGTAATGGACAGGTTATATAAGGTAACTCAAATGGGCAATGTAGTGGGTAGCAATGGTCTAGTATAAAATATCTATTAGACATATTGGACTCTCAATAATCCAAATGCAACATGTTTGTAGTGATTGCATAGGAATAGTTGACTATAAATGAAAAAGACGGATGCCCAAAATGAAATAATGAAATGAAAAATGGTCTCTCCCAAGAAGAAGATGCTGGTGGTCATAATTGAGAAGGAAATGAAAAATAGTCAGAGGATAAATGTGAATTGACAATGAAAATAGAGAAAATTTGAACTAAGATATCATTCTACCTAACATAAATATGAAATTTTCATTGCCAGTTCTTGCCCCTGTAAAAATATTACCTACTGGATTGGACACATCGACATATATTTCTTAACATATACTCATATCAGTCAAAATGATGAACAATATTATGAACCACATTCATGAAAGCAAGTATAGGTGTTTCCCCTATGTCCAAGCCTAGGAATAAACTATGGAAGCATGCAAGCAAGGAGTCAAGCCATATGTGACTAAGTCAGTTTTGTCTCAATACAGTTGTGGTGCATTTTACTCGTGCTACTAGATAAAATGAAATTAGAGAAAATTTGGTAGTGCTTGGAGCACTCAAGGTTGGGGTTTCCCTTCCATATATTTGACAAGGGAAGAAAGATATGGCACTTTCCTATTAAGCTAATACATAAAGAAAGGAAAAGCCTCGTCCATGGACTCTCAAGAACAAATTGAGACATATTGACCCTGAAACATAAACAAAAATTGAATGTTGAGCTTGTGTGGTTGTCAAGACTCAAAGGCTAATGGTGTCAAATGTGATTCCTATTTTATATTTGTCTCTCACATCTCACATTTGGATTATGCTTGGGAACCATCTTACTCAAATTTGTGGTCAAAAGTGCTCTCGACCTATGTGCATGTTACTGTGACTAAATTTTTTTATTATTCTTCTTCTTGGGCAAGACCATTTTTATTTCATTATTTCATTGTGGGCATCCGTATTTTTCATTTATAGTCAACTATTCCTATGCAATCACTACAAACATGTTGCATTTTTTGGATTATTGAGAGTCCAATATGTCTAATAGATAGTGTATACTAGACCATTGCTACCCACTGCGTTTCCCATTTGAGTTACCTTATATAACCTATCCATTACCTTGAACTCTGCTGGTTGTCACTTGGGGTTATTTGTTTTGCTACTACCTATTGTAAAATTTGAATGAAGCTGTTTTTTTTATGTATTCACAAATCTAGGATGTCATAATTTTAATGTCATGATGATGATGATAATCTTAAATATTTCATTGTAATTAATGCAAAACATAGTTATGTGCCTGAGTTACTATTACTTGAGTCAAGCATTTAATGTGAAATATATTTTAGCTCAAGTTTCGTATCATTTCAATAAATCAACTTCTTCATTGTTAGGGGAGAGATGTCTAATGTTGTGCAGGGACCAGTAATGTTATAGTACTGGTCCCACAAACCCACCAGAAATTGAGATATGTGCATCCAATATTTAAACAAAAAAAAATAATAAAAGTCCAAATATCTTTCAAATTATGTCCAAAATTTCCCAAAACATTGACTGGGCCACAAGTGTCCATAAATAGTCTCTTAAGTATTAAGAGTACACATCATATTGTCCTAACTAGAAAAATAATAAAACCATAAATACTTCCAAAATGGTTTATTCCAGAAGTACAAAGTAGCATCCACTTCAACCCCACTGATCATAACTGATGCTATATATCCAAATTGCATATCCATACATGCACATAATAAAAGTTAATGTATGTCAGCCATAACTGCTATGTTATTCAACATTTAAACCCACTATGTTAAACAAATGACACCCAACATATCATATTTCTCATTAAAACAGATCAAAGCACATGGATCAACAAAAAAAAATTCCTAGCCATTGGATCACATCCAAATCAATCCAGACAAGAGCAGCAAATGGAAGTTTAATACAATTCAGTGTCTCACTAATACACCAATTAAATCAAGAAAATATAAAGTAAAGTTCAACCACTTCTCAAGTTGTGATGTTTCAAGATTCAAATCTATTCACCAAACTCCTGGAGATAAATCCACTGCGTAAAATTTCATAGAGATTTTCACAGATATTCAGTAGTGTTACTTCCCGCCTCTTACAATTTCAAGTAATTATTATACTTTCTACCACACATTTCATGATATTTGAAGAGTTGTTTTAGTTTGTGATGATTTAATTAATTTTTGAAAATATATTTTCCACAATACATGCCTTAATTTTTTCAATAAACTAAGTTGCTACATTAGTGGGAAATCCAATGATATAATTAAAGGTCTTACCTAGTCCCACTAGTAGCAGATCCATATCCTATTGAAGAACCAAATATCTCAAGAAAGTAGCAGAAGAATTAGACTATGTAGTTTTCCAGAGTATAATAAAAGCTAATCAAGCAGGTCTAATAACCCACCTCATACATCTCATCAGATACTTTCTGGAGGAGCAACTGTCTCATTATTAAGAATTAAATGCCTTGAATGGATGAGATGAGTGTCTATAATATTGAAACAATTGGTAAGAGTTTTGAGTGTGAACTACAAACAACTACTCTCGGGATTTAATTTGTAAACCCATTTAGAATGAACCAAGCTTCATCCATTCGAAACAGGAATGAAATCCATGTGAAATCCAAGGATACAAAAGGATACAAAATTGTGACAATCTAGGGATTACAAAAAAATTAGATGATGGAGACAAAATGATTCTTAGCTAATAGAGTATAATTAGATGATCCCATATAATGAGAAAAACATATCAATCACATTATCAAGAAAATGGAGCTCGCAATGGGGATAAATAAATTAAAGGATAAAATAGACTCCTAATTATTAATTTAACATAAAACAAACTGAGGCCAATTTGAATTAGAGAAAGTATTTCACTGAGAAGAATTGAATTACAACATTAACTTGTGAAGATGGATTTGGAGCATGTATCAAGAAGAAAAATTTTTCTAGTATATCAATTAGTAATAATTATAAGAGAAACAAATATTAGTATCCTATGGATAAATTTAGTGGAGGAAGAAAGAGTAAACCTATTTTCCAGCAAGGAGTATTTTATTTATTCTTAACAAGAATAGAAGAGTAAAACCTCAATCTATTAAGATGGATATCCTCGACTCTATACTAGACATATAGAGGAGTTAACTATAACTCATAGAACCAATCCAAGGTTTTCATGCAATGGTGGGGATGAAATCTATGATTACAGATGGTTGAAGTGGTTTAGGAACTCAACTCAACCATTAGAAAACTAAAGCAATTGTGAAGGAAAATTGAATACTAAAGCATCTTGATGTCCAAAAGGATCTAAGAAATTGAAGGCCAACCTCTATGAGACCACCTTGTAAAGAACCTTGATGTCCAAAAGGAGCTATGAAGTTGAAGGCCATCTTTGAGACCACCTTGTAAAGAATTTCCCTTGTTCTAATGTCATTTCTAGTTATACATATTTCATTGTATTTGTCTATATAATATCTTGAAAATAATTTATCTTAATGCCTTTAACAAAGTGTGAAAGGTGAAGGTAAGTGATTTGCAGGATTTGGCACTTTAGATGTAGAAATGTAGTGGAGGAAGAAAGAGTAAACCTATTTTCGAGTAAGGAGTATTTTCTTTATTCTTAACAAGAATAATGGAGTGAAATGACAATCTGTTAAGATGGATATTCTCGACTCTATACTACACAGATAGATGAGTTAACTATAACCCATAGAACCGATCCAAGGTTTGGATACACTTGTGGGGATGGAATCCGGAATTACAAATGGTTTAAGTGGTTTAGGAACTCAACTCAACTATAGAAATCTAAAGAAATTGTGAAGGAAAATTGAATACTAAAGCATCTTGATGTCCAAAAGGAGCTAAAAAGTTGAAGGCAAACCTCTTTGAGACCACCTTATAAATCATTTCCCTTATTGTAATGATATTTCTAGTTATACATATTCCATAGTCTTTATCTATATAATATCCCTTTGAAAATAATTGATGTTAATGCCTTTAACAAAGTTTGAAAGGTGAAGGTGGGTGATTTGCATGATTTGGCACCTGAAATGTAGATATGTAGTGGAGGAAGAAAGAGTAAAACTTTTTTCCAATAAGGAGCATTTTGTTTATTCTTAACAAGAAAATTAGAGTGAAACTATAATATATTAAGATGGATATCCTCGATTCTATACTAGACAGATAGAGGAATTAAATATAACTCATAGAACCAATCCAAGGTTTGGATACACTGGTGGGGATGGAATCCATAATTACAAATGGTTGAAGTGGTTTAGGAACTCAACTGAACTATTAGAAAACTAAAGAAAATGTGAAGCAAAATTGAATACTAAAGCATCTTGATGTCCAAAAGGAGCTAAGAAGTTGAAGGCCAACCTCTTTGATACCACCTTATAAAGCATTTCCCTTGTTGTAATGTCATTTCTACTTATACATATTTCATAGTCTTTGTCTATATAATATCCCTTTGAAAATAATTAATGGTAATGACTTTAACAAAGTGTGAATGGTGAAGGTGAATGATTTGCATGATTAGGCACTTGAAATGATAACAAATGTCACCAAGTATATTTCTAAAAAACTTGTATAAACAACCTATATAAACACCTAACTGTTATGAGAGTGCACCTTACTTGTTTTTATTTTTTTCCCAAGACAACCTATATAAACTCAACATGTATGAGGCTCAACATTTTTAATTTATGTTAATTCCTTTAACAAAGTGTGAAGGGTGAAGGTGAGTGACTTTCATGATTTGGCACCTGAAATGATAAAAAATGTCACTAGTATATTTCTAAAAATCCTGTCTAAACAGCTTTTATAAGCACGTAATTGTCATGAGAGTGCACCTTACTATTTTTTATTTTTTTCCCAAGAAAACCTGTATAAACTCAATGTGTATGAGGCTCAAAATTTTTAAAGAAAATTAAGCTTCTTCTATTGAGCTGCTAAATTCCTTTAGCAAAGAAAGCCTACAAATTCATTCATTCCGGGAGATTGTGATGATTAGGAAAATTAATATTGACAAACATGAGGCTAAACAAATTAATTCAAACAACAGTAACTACCAAATCAACATCTTAACCAAAAAAGGAACCAAGTGTCCCTTATTTTAGTTGAAATTCCTCCTAAAGATTCCTTCATGCCTTAAGGTTGTTATTTATAGGAATAACAACATTATTGACAAAATCATAACCATTCCCTATAGAGCTTCTACTGAGCTTCTATCGACTATCAAGAAACTAAACAATATTGACAAACATGAGGCTAAACAATTTAAGTCAAATAACAGTTTATAAAAAAGAACTAAACCATATCAACATCTTAACTAGAAAGATCACTTTCTTAAGTCAAAATTCCTCCTATAACGCATAAAACATTTTATCCAAAACATATATTGATATAATTGAAGACATACAACCAATTCTATGTCAATTTCAAAATAGTGGCAGTAGTTTTCCAGGTAGAAATACAATCATGGTATTTTAAGTTTAAAAACAAGTTATCAAAACAAAAATCACTGATATATATGAAGAGATACAAATAATTCCTTCTGTAGATTTGATTTTTCAAGGATATTGTCAAAAAGGTATATGTATTAAAATATGTTAAGGTGCTACTTGTTACTGTCTATGAATCACTAGTGATCAAATGTACTCTTTCAATGTCATTTGATAGGGTCCTAGGCCAAATTTTATAATTTCAAATAAATTTTCAAATGAAATTTGATCATTGGTTGGTGTGTCTAGGTATATTAGTGCCATATTCAAGGTCAAAAAATTCCATCTTGGTCATGTCATCACTCCTTGTGATAGGTCATAAATAAAGTGTCTTGGTCATGATTTTGGTCATCAAGTCATGATTATGCATACTGCAAGGTTCAAAGGTCCAAATCATAAGTTTTATAAATGCATTTGATATCATCATTAGGCCAGGCCATCAAAAAGTCTTAAAGAGTCATCTCATCACCTAGGTCACCATCATGGGAGATAGTAATTAGGGAAAAAGTGTTCTAAATGATTTCTAAGTTATATTTTTCTCCTTATGAAGATGTAAATTTGCATAATAAAGTGATAAAGTTGTTGTACACTAACTTATCATTCAATTTTTCAAAAAGCAAGTGATGTCACTTCATGCCCCAAAGAAAAAAGTTGACTTCCATCATATAAGAAGACTGTCCAAAGCATTTTAATTTCTCATTTCACCTTCATTTAGCACCTTTCTAACATCTATTTTCATCCCAGCCACCAGGGCATCGAAATTCCTCCTCAAAACACTTTCTTACCTCCCACGCTGCACTTCTACCTCCTACGCTACGTTTCAGGCTCCTATTCTGCACTTTTGAATTTGGAGGCCAAACAAGCATCAAATGGGTTCCTTTCAGCATTTCATGGGTTCTATCATCACCTTGGAATGTAAGTATACATTTGTCACATTTTTATGCATCATTCTTCTTAGAAAACTCACTGAAAATCCCTCTCCTAGGGTTTTTCTACGCTTTTGGTTTCTATGTGTTTTTGCTTCATTGCAGTGGTAAAACGCCTAGATTTTTTGCTCTATCACCCTGACCCACACCTCACATACCTCCCCTAAAAATTTCCCTTACCAATTCCCTTCATATCCCTCATTTTCTATACAAACCCTAGCCTATGTTTCACTTTTGACAAATTCCTAGGCTAGGACTGTGTTTTAGACCTTTTAACACCTTTCCCTTACTTTTTTCAAGAAATTTCACCTCCCTACACTCCCTAACATTTATCCCTACCCTCTATAATTTTCCCACAAATTTACCTAATCCCTAACCCGTCCATTCCATTCCCTCAATAAAACAGTCCCTTTTTCCCCTGTTTTCCCAACCATAACATACCCTTCCTTCCTACCTAGCTAGGTTTTTGTCATGCAGACTGAAACCATGGACAGTGAGAAGAAAAAGTACAAAAAAGGAGGGCGAGTCTCCAGATATGAGCCAACTCATATCCATGAAATAATGGCCTCATATTTCATCAAGAAATCCTTTGAGGATGTGGTTTGCCTAAGTTTTTGTGAACGGATTCAAAAGGCAGGTTACCATGCGAAATTCACAAACCTCTTTTCCACCAATACTATGAGGGATACTTGTAGCTCAGAATGAGACTTGTGTACTTACCATTTTGCAAAAATACAATATACAGTTGCAGCTATTCTCGTGGGATTCGTGTGATGTGGTTTGTGGCTCTATTTTTCTAGTATTTTCTTTATATTTGATGATTAGATCTATCTAGCTACCATTTACATGCTTCTTATGCTTTATCTTCTAAGGTTTAAAACAAAAATCATCGCATGTATGCTTTGTTTTTGTTCAAGGTAAGCATTTAAGTGTTTTTCTTTCATAAGTGAAATCATGTTATTGCTCACTTAATCTCTGCTAAATCTTCCTCACCATTACTACAACGACAAACCTTTTTGAGCCATTGATTGCATCTACCTTGCCCCATGTTATGCCTACAAATGACCTTTAGAGATTTTTGACCTAGTTCCTAGTTTTAGAGCTCTTATCCAACAAAACCCTAAAATAAAACCCTAGTGAGTTTATTATCTAGCCTAAGATCTATTTTTTTCTCTAGTCACTTCCTTGGCTGTGAGATTGTAGAGAGAGACCTCTCTGATTTGGTAGGGCTAGCTACCAAATCCAAATTTGGTCTGAGTTTATCTCCTCCGGTCTCCTTTCTCAACCTTGGGACACTATGGAGGATAACACTACTAACATACATGTTGATAATTTCCTTTAATAAAGAAAAAAAAAATTTGGCTTGTGTGAAAGCATAATTTTCAATTATTCCTAACTAATTTCATGCAATAATTCTACAGGTAGTTGCATATATGGCAAGATTTAGTTATGTTTCTCGTACAAGGATAAGTGACAAGAGAGTGGCCAAGGGTGACTAGTTGTGATGAAGTTCATTAGATGAGGACAAGAAAGGCAATGTGAATGTCAACAATGCTCCAATAAATGTTGTTTAGGATGACCATGTGACTGAAGTTGTGTTGTCACACCATCACCCACAGAGCCACCGTCAACCACAGTCTAAGGGGAAAGTTCAACTAAAAATATCAACGCTATAATAGGTTGGAAAAAAGAAGAAATTTTAGCTGCAATTGACGACATAGAGTTTAATGGATATTCAGTTTGGGCATCTACAAAAAAACATGGTATTCCTCCCTCATCAATACATTATTGGATAAATGGGTTCACTCATACAAATCGTATAGGGCCTCTTACAGTTATGACTGAAGAGGAGGAGGTCGAGGTGGTTGAGTGGTGTAAAGAAATGGCCCAATTGGGACATGGGCTAGAGTTGATACAACTCAAATCCATAGTTTTTCAAATCTATCAAGGGAGGCAAAACCCATTCAAAGATGGGTTTCGTGGTAAATCATGGTGTTTTGGGTTTAAAAAAAGGCATCCAAACCTTGTATTGTGTATAACTAAGGGCCTTTACAGAGACATAGCATTAAATTTTCACCCTGCAGTTGTATTTAATTTCTATGAAACTCTTTCTAGTGCATACAATAACCATTCTTATGGTGCATACCATAAATGGAACTGTGATGAAACAGGTTTACAAGCATGAAGGAATTGTGGCATGCAGGCAATTTCCAAGAGAGGGAGTCAAAACGTGCCAAATATTTTTCCTAAGAGCAGGGAGCGGATAAATATTCTATGTTGTGTCAATGCATTTGGTGCTTCAGTCCTAATTTTTTTATTTATTCAAAGGTAAAGTGAACTGAAAAACTATATACAAAACTGTGAACCAGGTGCATGCATGGTTGCACATTTCCATGAATGGATGACTAACGAACATTTTTGAAATTGGCTTTGTCACTTTTATGCATTTGTTCCAGGTTGTGTATCACCTAATAATATAATCTTATTTAGATGGCCATGGAAGCCACATGGTTGTATAAACAATTGAGGAAGCAAACAATTTGGGCATCGACCTGTTAACATTGACTGCTCATACCATTCACATATTGCGAGGGCCTTGATGTTAGTGTGTTTGTCCCTTTCAATAACTATTTCAGGTCAAAGAGTATTGCATGGATGGCAAAGAATCCAAGGGCTTAGGTGAAAAGGTTCAAGCTAGGAGAGCTTACAAGTAAAGCTTTAAAAAGGGATTTGACACCATAAAATATCAAGGGTGGATTTAGGAGGACAAGAATATGGCCACTCAATTATGATGCTCTTATGCATGATACTGGTTATAGCCAGGCATCTCATGTGGATGGTCAAGAAGAAGGGCATGTCCAAACAGGTGTTGAAGTGCAAGAAGAAGTAAATGAACATGATGATGTGGTTGCAATCAGTAATATGATTTCCCTCTCTCAATGACAGTTATATGGTGATGATGATGAACATGTATGTGAAACACATCATAATCATGAGAAAATTGATGGTAACATGGAGGTCGTTCTACCAACTCAAGCACATGGAACTTCTGTTGTTGATATTGTTAATATCATTGTTGAACATGCAATTGAAAATGATGATGTAGTTGAAAATGACATTGTTGATATTGTTGATGACAATGAATATGTCCAATTGAAATTCTAAGCCAAGTAACCTCACCATCATGGCCGGAAAAAGCCATGATAATTAATTTGAATGAGCATAATGTCTGAAGAACCAATGAACAAAGCATGAACATGCCTTCACAACCAGCTGAAATGAACAATAAAATTGTTCATTTTTTTGTGGACAATAGATAAATGGAAGAATATGAAGCACATAATGAGACATCAGATAAATGTAACAATATAGTTCAATAAATTTTCATGGGTACTAAAAGGAAAGTGCCAAGAAATGACATGTAGGTTGGGGGGGGGGGGGGGTGGTGGAAATTTTACTTGGTTAGTTCCTAAAGCTACCAGTAGAGAGTGTGTCAATGAAAAATAATAAATGAACACCGGGTAGTCTTAATTTGGGCCAAATTTACTAGTTAATCACCTCATAAGACTATATAAAACTCTTAGTCGAGTCTGGAAAAAAAAAATTGAAATTCATGAATTAGAACAGAAAAAAAAAAGGATCTAGCCAAGGAGAAGAAGGAAACTAGGATTGTTACAACACAACATCGAGCAGATGAAAGGATTGAAAGAGAAAGAGCAAGGCAAGAGAAGGAGCAAAAAAAAAAAATGGAAAGACATGAAAATGAAGAAATAAAGGCTAAAAAAATTCTTGAAAAGGAACAAGGGATTGACCCGATATGGTTAACAATGATGCAAGAGCAGTTGATGAAACCGAGTTATGTCAACCACATTGGAAAAATATTTACATATAATACACATTTCCAAGATATCATAAACATTCAAGTCCTTCGCGCTATAAAAATGGGGGTTTAACCACTTTCTTTATTCCTACCGAGCATATGTCAATTCTATGTATGCTCATGAACTATCCACTTAATGCGGGGTCTTGGTGGGGGTCCCCTTGGAGCCAAATTTTGATATATTTTTGGAATATTTTTGTAATTTTTTTGTAATTTTAGTCTTGCGTAGCACAAGTCAGGGGCTTTGGGGGTGGGTCAAAGCCCCTCATGAGTTTTAATGGGTCAAGGTGGGAATTAGAGATAAACAAAGTTTTCTAACCTTAGATGAACCTGACCTAAAAGTATAAATAGGAGTATAGATCGAGTGGAAGTGGGGAAAATTTTAATGTTGATGATAGAGATGCGGTCTTTTTTGTTTTGATATTTTATCAAAATTTTACGGATTTTAAGAAAGGCTCCTGCTAGTTGTGTGCATGGAGACCTTGAGTCTCTTGTAATTTGACGGATGTGTAGATGGGCCCAGAAGGTGTTGTAAGGGAAATATGATATGTTAATGAATGAAGAAGCTGTTTTGAATGATGTGCGAGTATCACATGCATCTATTGGTTTCTTTATAATCTATTTTTGCATGTTATTTAAGTTCTTGTATTATATGTGTTCAAATCAATTTTGCGAAGCTATTTTTGCTTCAAATGAATAATAAATGAATGGATATATTATGGATTTGAAACTTTAAGAATATGTATTTAGGATAATTACAAGGATTGCGGAGTATTTTCTAACACACGCAAAGGTAGCCAATATGTTTAAATACAAATATTTCTAGTTAGGAGCTCATGTAAGATACGATGTATTTTTTTGAATCTTAAGACACCCACATCATTAAATTCTCTCTCAAGGTGTGGAAACCACTTGTTCTAGCACCCCACTGGATGGGTGAGACTTTGATTTGCGCGAGTAGGTCAACGCCGAAAGAGCTAGTAGTAAGAGGGTTTTTGTTCGTTGTATAACTACGAACACTGGGTCTAGACCCCTCAATCCAACAAATGATTTCGTTTCTAACGGGATTTGAGATAATTTTTAGAGAGATTAGATGTTGTGGCAACCACTGAAAGCCCAAATTAGAGGACTGGATTTGAAAAACAAATTCAAAAATTTTCCCTTAAAGAAAACGAGAAGTAAGAATATGTCTACACCAAACATTGTAAACATAAGTATATTTTTCCACGAGTTCTAATGATATTTCTTTGTGACCTTTGCATACAGTGCCGGGAGTGGTTGTTAAGGGTGTAGAGTTCCAAACCTATTGGAAGGATGACAAGGTCACGAGTGGACTTACAGATTGATCCAACAATTGGAAAATACTTATAATTCATCACCCGAGACCAGATCATCGGGTTGACGACGCTCTTGGGTGGGTTTATGACAAAATTCGCAGTATATTAGTTTTGTGTCGTGATACCGAAGTCGAAAGGAGATTTTTCAAGGGATTGAGAGGTAAATTCTTATGATCTTTGCCTCTGCTCCGATTAATATTATTATGTGAAAGGGTGTTTATCGACCCTGTGAGTGAATGACCACGATAAGAGAGAGAAAGTACTACGCATAGCGGAAAATATTATCGGGTCAATCGGAGAGGGGAATATCTATGTATAGTCCTCTATCAAGTCCACGATATATGAAATTAGTAAGGCTACCCTGAAGGTAGCCCTCTGCTACGCCACGGTCGAACCCGCGCAAGGTAAGACATCTCCTACCCACCACCCACGCAATCTGTAGAATATGGCCACACATATGAAGCTACACCATTGGTATGGGATATAAAGGATATGGATCGGTTTTAGTTTGTGGTTGATGTAGAGTGGGCTGCAAAATGTTAATATTGATGTTGTCAAGAGAGCATAGCTAGCTATGGCATTCGAAGGTTACTTGTTAGATTGGTTCATGGGATATCTCACCTCTGACAGTTTATTGCTTGTTGTACATATTTAAGGATGTCATGAACAACAATTTAGGAAAACGAATTTTATATGATGCCTAGTACAATTAAAAGATATCAAATAAGGAAGTAGGAAGATGAGTTTTGGGGCGATCCTTGTTGAAACACACCATCGTGAGAAGGAGGTTTTGTTTACAATGATAAGCAACATAAGGAATGTTTCATTGCCATGATTTTTCCACATTTACATGGGCTTTTGTGTGGGTCAACAAAAGATTGATTCTCATGTCGAAGCTACGCAGACCTGCATAAATTGGGTGCAGCACAGAAGATATGCTCAGTCGGAATCTTGCCAAATTCAGTCCATTTGGAGGCTATGCATAGAAATTTAGAACCTACGCGAGAGATCGAGGTAAAGAAGTTGGTGCGGATGTGCAAGTGCATGCGATGTAAGGGTTAAGGCCACACTGAAGGATTAGTGCACTCTTGTTCTTAGATTACATGCAAGTGAGAGACTGAATCTGCTACACCTTACAGTTATTTGGTTCAAGTACCCCCACTATGGTGTGTGATTTGTAGGGTAGCTTTGATGACATGATACATGCCCTTTGTATTTCTATTAGGAAGCTATGTGACAAAGTTTAAGCGGCGGTGGTGCAAATTATGCTCTTCGATTGGTCATGATGAGCACCACTATCGGACATTTGATCTAATGATGAAGCAGGTGCTAACCTCTATGGAAGTCACAGGATGACTATGTCTTTGACATATCCCTCTAGATGTGGGTCCTCGCGAAGAGGAAGGGGTAAGGGGAGAGGTGAAGCGTGGAGTCGGGGAAGAGGAAAGTAATGCCTGCTTTGTGGAGATCTTTGGACACTATGCACGAGCGCCCCTAACCTGTAGTGACAATCCTGCAGCTACTGTAGGAAACTTGATCATGTAATTGAATATTTTCCTGTGTTAATTTCTAAAATGCAGGAAAAGCAACAATAGATGCCTACGCAAAAAATAGAAATGGTTAAAGTTGAACCCCGTGATGATGGTCCAATTGTAAATGTGATTACACATAGTGGTGCTGCCACCGAAGGAGATGAGGAAAAGAGGGATGATGCGGAAGCACGATCGAGAAGAGCATCGATAAGAAGAATGACTCCAAAGGCTGCCGAAAGGAAGGAAGACTTTCATTGAAGCTGAGGAAGGATTTTTTGAATTGAGGCGTCCATCAAAAAAGTCTATCATTGAACCTAAGGCTGATGATGAAGTCAAACCATTCCTACAAGCATGTATTAATTTATTGCACAATCAGAAGCTACTAGATAATCTTCAGGCCCTGATAGACAACTGCGTGGAAAAATAAGTACCTCGAACTTAGACT
The DNA here is from genome assembly GCA_034641835.2 of Pinus albicaulis. Lineage (NCBI taxonomy): Eukaryota > Viridiplantae > Streptophyta > Pinopsida > Pinales > Pinaceae > Pinus > Pinus albicaulis. Next base: position 192,247 of record JAXQQM020083484.1, on the reverse strand, counting down.
AAGGCTATGAACAAGATTTATAAGAACAAGAGGAGAGCTGGTCAGGAGATTCGTATGAATGTGCAGATTGGAGAGTATGAGATGGATCAAGTCAATATAGATCTGGGGTTTGATGCAAAAGTTATACCGAAGAAAACCTGGCGGAATATGGGAGAAAAAAAGCTGGAATGTTCCACCATTCAATTACGCATGGCCAATCAGCAGAAGATCATTCCACTTGGAAGACTTTCACAAGTCCTGGTCGACATTACTGGAGCAAAGGTACACGTGAATTTTGAAGTGATACAAATTATGGATGATGCAGACCCCTACCCTGCATTGTTAGGATTGGATTGGGCCATTGTTATGGGAGGCACCATCAACCTAAAGCGTAGAAGCATGATCTTTGAGAATGATGGTACGTGGGTGATAGTCCCACTGGATCCGGCAGAAGGAGAAAGATACATAGAGCCAATACGTGAAGGAGATGATGTCGACCATATTTACAAGTTGACTGCGTAGGACGAAGATTGGATCAACCATTCAACTGATGGAATGTTGAATTGGGAGAAGGATAGTTCATGTTTCTCATATACGGATGGAGAGATGGAGAACTGGTAGAATCGTTTGCACGATGTTTTTGCATTGCGCTGCCTCAAGATCACTAATAAATTTTGGTGCATCTCCTCAGAGGTAAGATAACTACCCTATTTTGATGGTTTTGGTCACTGTCAAAGTATTTCTGGAAGACTTGGAAAAGGTTTTCCCAGAAGAACGAAGGTTCTGGGCGCTTGAAATGGTTATGTGCACAACCCCAACATGTTGGTGGGATATGAACAAGAGTGTGTTTAAGGATTGGGAGGAATGTAGAAAAATGATGGAATTTCAATTTGAACCTCTTGCTGCCCCGTCAACTGAGATTTTCTATGGTTAAGAAGATCCGCGCAAGCACCTCGCCATGTGGGTGGAAGTTTGGAAATAAAAGACTTGGACTGGGTGGTTTCATATGTTTATTCATTTGTTGGGGCTGATACCTACCACTTGGTATCTGGAAACGAAGCTGCACTGAGGAACCCTCCATTGGATTGCAATGAGTGATAATATCCTATCAACCTTTAGCTTGGTTGGGGGATAAAAAAAACTAGATGAAGCCCTGCAGGACATAGATTGTCTTGTCTTTGATGACTCCTGACCCCGAAGGGAATGTTATGCGATAGCATGGGATGTGCAGATGCAAAAAATTGTCAACTATAGGAACTTGTTAATAGAGGATAATGAATAGGATCCAAGAAATGTCAACATCCTTGAATCTGAAGGGAAGCGTGCAGTTGCAGTGCCCTCGTTGGGAATGATAGATCTAAATAAATCTATGAATTTAAAGGAAGTCAACATTGGGATAGAAGAGCAGCGCAAGTTGGCCAAAATTGGGGATTATTGGGATGATGATACAGTAGGAAATATTGTGGAGCTACTGACAGATTATTAGAACCTGTTTCCTACAAAGTTCTTTGAGCTCAAAGGAATTGTAGGAGACCTAGGTGTTATGAATATCATGTTGAAACCAGATGTGCACCCTAACAAGTAGTGACCATACCGATTGAATCCTAAATATAAGCAGAAAGTAAAAGATGAATTAAAAAAGATGGTGGTTGTAGGCATCATTGAGCCTATAGAGCAATCTGATTGGGTAAGCCCAATGGTGGTTTAGGAGAAGAAGACCAAAGGGGAGATAAGGATTTATGTAGATCTGTGCAAGCTGAATGCTACCTGTGTGCATGATCCCTTCCCTACTCCATTTTCAGATGAGATTCTGGATAACGTGGGAGGAGAAGAGGCATATACATTTACTGATGGATTTTCAGGGTACCATCAAATCAAAATTGTGATTGAGGACCACATCAATACAACCTTTGCAACAGAGTGGGGGTATTTCGAGTACACTGTCATGCCCTTCGGATTGAAAAATGCACCTGCGATCTTCTCGCGCGTGGTAGTGGTTGTGTTCACATAATTCATGCATAAATTTTTGGAGATGTATGTTTATGACTAGATAGTGTTTGGGTTGGTAAAGAAACATGTGTCAAACCTGCGCATGATGCTTGACACTTGTAGAAAGAACCAGATTTCTATTAACCTAAAGAAATGTATATTCTTCTTACCTTTTGTAATTTTGTTAGGGAATATAGTATGTTAGCAAGGATTGATGGTAGACCTAGCCAAGATAGCGGTTATTATCAACCTAGAAGTTACCACTAATGAGAAATAGTTGCGCTCCATCCTAGGATACACTGGATATTACCCTGAAGTTCCTTCAGGGTTATGCTCTGATCACTACGCCAATGGAGAAGTTACTAAAGAAGGATGTGTCATTTTTCTGGGATGAGGAATGTCAAAAGAGCTTTGAGATGTTGAAGGAGAAAATGGTCACTGCACCTATTCTAATATTCCTAGACTGGTCTAAGGTTTTTCATGTACATGTGGATGCATCTGGTATAGCACTTGGGGTTGTTCTAGCGTAGCCAGGAGAAGGATACATTGATCACCTGGTTGATTTTTCCAGTAGGAAGCTCTCCAGTGCAAAGCGAACTACTCAACCACAAAAGGGAAGGATTGGCCATGGTCTATGCTCTGAAAAAATATAGGCACTATCTGCTAGGAGGACACTTCAAGATGTTCACTCACCATTCTACTTTGAAATACCCGGTCAATAAGTCTATGTTGAGGGAGGATATTTGCAAATGGTTGTTGTTATTTCACGATTATGAATTTGAAATCATTGTGAAGCCTAGAAGAATAAATGCTGGACTTGATCATTTGTCACACATTGAAAATGGGGAAGAACCAGCCAGTCTGGAGGGGGGTTTACCTGATGCACAACTCTTTTCTATCAAGGTGGTTGATGAGAAATTTTTTGATATTATTCACTTTATGACCACTGGAAGCACGTCTGCTGAATATTTGGTACAATAGAAGAAGGAGTTGGTTGCATGGGAAACTGATTTTACCCTGATTGCAGGTCAGTTGTATAAGCTGGGAGCAGATGAAGTATTGAGAAGATATGTATTGGAACATGAGAGACAATAATCTTGGATGAGGCTCATGGAGGGGTGGCAGGAGCCCACTATGCTGGGAATACTACTGCGCAGAAGGTGTTGCGTGATGGGTTATGGTGGCCCACACTGCACAGTGATCCACATGCGTACTGTCGAGCCCTTGATGCATGTCAAAGAACGTGGAAGCCCTTGCACAAAGATGAAATGCCCCTACAGCCACAAATGGCCCTGCAGGCCTTTGATAAATGAGCGATAAATTTTGTTGGACCTATCAATCCTTTAGGAAAGAAGACTGGAACGTGCTATATCATCACTACCATAGATTATGTAACAAGATGGGAAGAAGCTAAGGTAATTGAGGACTGTACTGCAGATACTTCTGCACACTTCATTTTGACCATATTTTGACTAGATTTGGATGTTCGAAGATATTGATGAGTGATAGAGGTACACACTTTATTAATGAAACCATTGAAGCTCTGACAAAGGAATTTCAGATGCATCACCAGAATAGTACCCCTTATCACCCACAAGAAAATGGCGTAGTAGAGGCTTTCAATTTTTTTTGGATAATGCACTCACAAAGATCTATAATGCCAATTGGAATGACTGGGACACACACATCCCTTCTGTGTTATGGGTTTATAGGACCACATGTAAGAAGTTGATTGGGAAAACACCTTTCAAGATGGTCTATGGGCAAGAAGCAATCATTCCAATGGAGTATATTGTTCCAAGCCTGTGCATCACATATTTCACTAATATGGCTGAGCCTGACATTATGGAGGAACGTTTGGTGCAATTGGTTGCCTTAGAAGAGGATCGGTTCATTCCTAACTTCCATCAGCAAGTGAAAAAGGCATGTGAAAAGGCCTGGCATGATAAACACATCAGAAAAAAGGTGTTCAGGGAGGAAGACTTGGTCTTGTTATATGACACTCATTTTTCACACCACCCAGGGAAGTTCAGGAAACATTGGTTGGGGCCACAGATTGTGAAGGAAATCAATGATGGAGGCGAGATGCGCTTGGCCACATTGCGTGGTGAGAATCTTCCCGAGTATTTCAATGGAAGTTTTCTAAATCTATATAGGGACAATCTGGTGCCGATCAAATAAATATATGGCCAACGCATAAGAATCCAATGGTTTGCGTGCGACACAAAGGAAAGATGTAGAAAGGTGCGACGAAGGCGCAGGGGTAATGCGCATGAGAAGAAGCTAGCCGTTGGAACAATGAAACTGGGTGAAAAAGTAATTTTACCATTTGATGGAGCAGGTTTTATGCATTTAATGAGGTGATCTTACAATATTTTTGACTTATTTTACAGAGGTCAGTTGCATGTAATGAAGATCCAATCGTTTTCACCTTGGATTGCCTACGAAAGGAAGGGCACGAGTCACAATTGGTTCCTTTGCTTTCTGAGTACATTGCGCCTTGAGATTATTCTTGATTTGGGTTGTAAATTTGTTTATGAGAACTATATGTTTGGCCAAGATACCCCATTTAACATGAGAAATCCTTAATTTATCTTCCGCCTAAGAATGATGGCCACCAAGCTGAAGAGCACACCTGTTGAGGAGCAATCTGTGCTCCTCACAACATCGACAGAGCTGGGTTCAGACGATGTCTGTGAAGTGGTTGAAGAATTCGTGTCTATGCTGGCTAAAGGAAAAGGCAAAATATCGAAGTGGTCCTCCTCGAAGCCACAAACCTCCTTGAGGAATGTGACATCCCCTCGTCAGGCTATTAAGGTTCAGTCTCCTATCGGTGACCCTTCGAAGAGACCAATGAGCACCAATGAGGTTGTGCTGGTCGATCCTATCTCATGGAAGCTGCCATATATCAAATTGCACAGACCCTTTATGTGTGCGCCAAAGAATGTAGACACAGTGCAGTACTACCTTTATATGCCTCTGGTCCCGCAAGATGTTCCCCTTGGTGAAGATGTCTTTGGCAAGATACCGAGTGTGTAATATTCCAAAATGGAAAAGACAGGAATAAGGAACAAAATAATGGAAAAGTAGTAGTGAATATCAATACACCAATATATGAGACAAATGTACAGCCATCTTATTAAACATATCAGCCATAATGAGCATAAAATATTGAGGATCAAGTCACTCAAGCACTACAACACAAGCTTCCACTAAGCAAATATGCCAATACATGAACTATAACTGTTATACAAATGCCATGAGCCAAGAAATCACAGTTTTAGTGAATAAATCGCTATAGGAAATTATAAAATATGGATATGATGTTATATAGCTCAAATAGTGTCAGGGATAGAGATCTAAGCTCCCAAGCACATTTCCAAGACAACCCAGAAAGGGTTTCCGAAAATACCCAAAATGCAAAAATTCTGGAATGCAGCTCTAAGGCTGAATAGAAGCTACAACTAAATAAGTGGAAGGAGGTAGTTGAAACTGATATGAAATGTATATATCTCCTCCAATAGATCCTCCAAGTGAAAGGTTGATCCCTTCCTTGAAGATCTCACCCTCCAAATCAAGCACTGAAACCTCCACTGCAAATGCACACTGAAATGACGCAGTCTATGAGCAGATCTGCGTTGTAGGAGATGAAAATAGGTTGGCCTGGTGCCAAAATATGAAACAAATCTCCTGGAACTTCATTTCTAGCCTCCCAATGGAAAGGCAACCTCTCCACTAAAAAACAAACTCAGAAATTGGCCCTATCAATCCTCCACTGCAACACCCTGCAACACAACACAACTCTGAACAAAAACTGCGTTGTAGCTGAAGACTGAAGCTTTTCCTGATGTCAAAAAGTGGATATGAAGCTAAAAAATAACTCTCGTGATTAGGCACTCGAAGTCCCCCAAGGATGAGTGTGGGATACCCACTCGAGAACACCCTTGTGCTAAATAGCACAATAGACTCCTCGGATAGATCTGTTGAAATGAGGTTATTTTGGCTTCCGCTATCGACAAGGAATTGCAGTGGAGAACCCTTCACCCACATCTGCAAATGGAAGAGGCATTGCCCCTCCTCTGGATCCTCAGGATCCTCCCTCTGGATCTTGGTGGTGGCAAAAATGGCACTGGGATCTGCATCAATTATTTTCTTCCCTTTGTCATTACCTTTGTCTGGTTTTGACTTAGGATCAGAAAATGCATCTGATTCGGGTGCCTTTATTTCGGCCACCAACAAATGTTTGGCCCGACACTCATTTGTGCTGTGAGTGGGGCTGTTATGAAATTCACACCACTTCCCCATGTCCTTATTTGGATTTGGGGTGTTGTTCTGAGTCGCCCTGCTTTGGCCTTTCCCCTTGTTTTGCAGTTCAGGGGCACCTTTCCCTAGCTTCGGATTCGCAGATCCAAAGTCTCACTTATTCTGCTTAAATTTCTACTCGATCTTGGCGTCATAGCGATATGCCGTGCCAAGCGATGTGATGTCGAGGAACTCCATTTCCTCCTGAATGCTTTTTTGCAGATAGCCGCGGTACTTGAGCATGAAATTCTTCTTTGAATATTTAATACCCAACTTTGTGCGCAGGGTATGGAACAAATTCGTTAGTTTGTGCACATCTTAATCCCTTTGTTGTTGCAGCATGGCCCATTGGATTTATTTGTCCTCATAGCTCCCCACGGGGTAATATTGTTCCTTGGTGCCATCTCAGAATGAATTCCAAGTGGGTGTAGCCAAGAACAGAGATGGTTCCCCTTTGTCCTCTTGCTCACAGTAGGTTTCCCACCAGTATTTGACATGGGGAGCGGCTTTGTGGAGTGCAAAAATAATATTTTCTCAGTCGGAGAAATCATTGACCGAGAAATACCCTTCCAGTAAATTTAACCATCTATCTACGATATCTACATATATTTGGCCTTCAAATATAGGAATGTCAAGGTTTACTTGTACCTTGAAGGGAGTGGCGCCTCCAGAATGGCTGTTGGATGCAGATGCATCGTAGGTGGGTAGTCTTTGAATTATCTGAGCAAAGTTATCCATCATCACGTTCCTTTGTTTCTCGAGGGCCTCCTCGAGAAATATTTTGATAGGATCTCCTACTCCCTCGTCTTTCTTTTCTTCCTCCATGGGAGGTCGTCGGGGTTTGTGAGGCTGATCTTTTAAGGGTTCAACCAGATCGAGCCCTAACTCATTATACCTTGAATGTGTTGGGGACATGCAAAGAAAAATAGAGAGAGCAGATCGCTCTAATACCGCTGATCCAGATTTATGCAGGAATGCAACAGAATACACATATAACCATAAGCACAGAGATGCAACAGAAATAATGCTTCATTTTATTAATAAAAGAATGACTGAAATAAGCTTAAAAACATAATGGAAACAAGCTAGGGCGCTGGTAGCATATCTATGAGAAGAGATGTGGCGGCTACATACCTCTCAACTATGTTACAATGAGGCCTGAGGGCCTATTTGTTATTGAGAAACAATGGATAACTCCAAACGTCCAAAAACCTAACCCTAGGAGATGAAACGCCAAAACTATGGGCCCTGTTTGGGTAAATTGGTGTTTCAACTTCCTGGGGACGTAAATTCGGCATATGATCTCCGTTTGACGCGTATCATACCTCGTTAGAAAGATATATTTGAGGAGTACAACTTTCAATGTGAACGACAAAAAACGTCGTTTAGGGCCTCAAAACAGCTCTGGAAGTTCAGGACCTGAAAAACTGCTAAAAATAGTAAGTTGTGATGCAACTTAAAAATTGAACGAACTAATGGTGGGGGTTCAAATGGAATAGGTGGGTGGCCACCAATATCCACCTGGATCATTAAGGCCCCAAAACGGCTCCAGGAGTGCAGGACCCGAAAATGTGCTAAAAATAGTAAGTTGTGCTGAATGTGAAAAGCTGCAAGAATTGATGGTGCGGGTCCAAATGGAATAGGTGGGTGGCCACTGATATCCACCTGGATCAACAATACTTGCCCAAATCCATATAAGAGATGGCTATCTCCATCACTGATGTTGGTCCTAAAAGGACCATGAAGCCCAAATATAAACTTGCCCTCTTGTAGAGTAATGCACTGTATATAGATGGAAAGAGAATGAAAATACTTTTTTAGATGATCAATAAGTAAAAAACTACAACTCTTACCATGTACTGAGAGTAAGCTGATCATGATGTCCATGGATATTCTCTCCATAGTGGTATGATATATCTCCATGAAACCTTGGTGAATGGAAAGTAATGAACCAAGTGCTGCATGTAAAGCCTTCTTCTTATGCTTGGAGATCCAACTTAATAAGATCATATCATGGTAACATATGTATCCATACACCACTCCATCATTCTTATCTCCTACTTGCCCATCAATTGCATCATATGTGAAGTGATCTTGGGAAAAATCCATCAACAAATCCAAACTCCCAAGTGACAACGATGTTGGCCTTTGTGATAAGGCTCTTGTCATCTCACAACTCCATTCTTTGACATGCCAAATGCCAAAGTCACATACCATAATGTTGCTACATATGGGAGACTCCTTCCTACATGGAAGTACCTCCTAATCCTCCAAAGCTAAGGAGTAGCCCCTTTGCACCATGATTGTGCCATCCTTTACCCCTGAAACATGATGCAAAGTATGGGAGAAAATTAGCCCATACTCTCCCAAGAGTAACCAAAGCAACAATAACTCTTGATGCCTCCTCATCTCATCATCATACAAATCATGGAGTACCATCATGATGATTTACTTGTAAAATGCCCCATACAACCAAATCTTCTACTGCCATAACATATGGGTGCCATGCAATGACCCAAACCATAACATACCCTCTGAGATAGGATATGTCACATGATGGCCAAACTCTTTCAAGAGTAGCCAATGCAGCCATGCCTCCTCTTGCCCTGTGTCATAGATCTGAAAGTGGCTCACCAACCTCTTTCCCATCATCCTCACCCATCCATCCAACTGTGGGTGTCTCCTATCATGCTCCAAATTGGTATCCATCAAATGGAGAATACCATCCTCCCAAATCTGATCACTATCTTTAAACTTCATGGGATGTTGAAGTGTAACCTCCTGGAGATCTCCATATGAAGACCATTCATAAATGACCAAGTTGAACCCATAAGGTTCCAAAGATGTTGTAGGAAAAAGCTTCTCTTTGAGCTGATATGTGCTCATCAAGAAGGATCCATCATAATAATGGGATATTTTTTCCATCATAAGATGTCTTCCATAAACCATCTGCCTATCCACTCATATACAAGTATCAAGGTCATCAGAATGTACGAATAATATTTGGGTCCCCAACTCATCACTGCTGCTCAATGACAACACTTCTAATCTCCATGATGGAGCATCTATTATCTCATGATCATGCACAATGTTGAACATATAGTTCTGCATTGGATTGATTAGGATTATACTCATCCTACCGTCCAAAATTATACACTCCAACCCAAAGTGTTGTGTGTAGCTCAACAATGAGTAACCAAGATGACTATATATCTCCTCCTTGAACCAGTCAAGGGTCCTATACGCAATGATATTCTACTGCTCCAAATCAGCAGTGTTCTTTGACCCTAGGTCATGCAATTTCCCTAGTGGCATGTCCCCAAAAATCTCCATATGATGTGCTGAAATAATAGGAAGTGGAAATGTTTGCATACCTTGGTTAAGTTGAACCTTGGGAACATCTTGTACTGCTACAAGGGTTCCTCCCACCGGTGTGATGAATTCTCCAACTGATGGTGATGATGATGGCTGCTCCTCTACTGCTGCACCAGCGCTAATATAAGTCTCCTCCTCCTCATGCATCTCCTAAATAATGCATGGGACTCTAAATGTCAAGAGATCAAGACCACTTTTCAATGATGCAAGTGTTCCTTCTCCTGACGCAAGTACTCCTGCAGCAAGTGATGGTGGAAGTTGCTCTTCCTCCGAAATAATAATATTGAAATATTCCCTTGGCTTCTTTAGTTTCTTCTTATTAAACTTCTTGATAAACCTTTGAGTAAAATCTGAATATGCAGTCACTCTTGCATGTCTCAAATGGCTGAACCACCAAATTTTTGCTTCACCCTCAAGGTGTAGCGCTGCAATCTCAACAACTTCTCTTTCTACTAATGGATGTAGCAAGAAGAATTCATCTAATTTCCTTCTCCAAGCCCTTGTTGTGAATGTGGATGACCCATAAAATGTATACAATAGAAATATATTCTGTCTTTTCCTTCTATTGCTGCAAGGTCTCTTCTCTTCCTTGATCTAAATAAACTACTAGAGAGTTAGATTATCCTTGAAAACCCTTGATTGAGACTTGTACTATGCAAGATAATCACTTAGAATCTCATGATCTAATTTTCCTCCATCCCCATGTCTTTCACCTTCCTCTTCAAAGGAAGTGGAGATAATGGATCTCTTTGAAGCTCTATGCAATACTGGTTTCTTCTACTGCTAATAGGAAGTGCATGGACCTTCCTCATCTTGAAACCCTCTTGAGGTCTCATTGCATCTCTCCATTCTCATTTGCTTGAACTCCTTGGAGAGGTTCTTCATGGATCTGAAAAGATATGAGGCAAAGCTCATTCCTTCCATCATTGTAGATCTCTTTTTATTTTCTGCTTCTTCTTCTTATATCATATTGGCTGAAACTCACAGGCCGAGCCATGATTATGCTCTAATACCACTGTAATATTTAAAAATGGAAAAGACAGGAATATAGAAAAAAATAATGGAAAAGTAGCAGTGAATATAAATACACCAATATATGAGACAAATGTGTAGCCATATTATTAAACATATTATCCATAACGAGCATAAAATATTGAGGATCAAGTCACTCAAGCACTACAACACAAGCATCCACTAAGAAAATATGCCAATACATGAAATATAACCGCTATACAAATTCCATGAGCCAAGACAATGCAGTTTTAGTGAATAAACTGCTACAGGAAAAGTATAACAATATGGATCTTCTTTTATATAGCTCAAATAGTGCTAGGGATAAAGATTTAAGCTCCCAAGCACATTTCCAAGACAACCTAGAAAGGGTTTCTGGAAATACCCAAAACACAAAAATGTCGGAATGCAGCCCTAGGGCTGAATAACAGCTGCAACTGAATAAGTGGAAGGAGGTAGGTCAAACTGATATGAAATGTATATATCTCCTCCAATATATCCTCCAAGTGAAATTCTGATCCCTTTCTTGAAGATCTCACCCTCCAAATCAAGCACTGAAACCTCCATTGCAAATGCACACTGAAATAACGCAATCTATGAGGAGATCTGTGATGTAGGAGATGAAAATAGGTTGGCCTGGTGTCAAAATATGAAATAAAGCTCTTGGCCCTTCCTTGATAGCCTCCCAATGGAAAGGCAACCTCTCCACTGAAAAAAAAAACTTAGAAAATGGCCTTAGTAATCGTCCACTGCAACACCCTGCAACACAGCACAAATCTGAATAGAAATTGTGTTGTAGCTGAAGATTGAAGCTTGGCCTAATGCTGGAATGTGGATATGTAGCTCAAAAATAACTCTCTAAAGTAGGCACTCAAATTCCCCAAAGGATGAGTGCAGGGAAAATTTTAAGGATGTAAGTTTATCTTAAAGTTTAGAAACCTTGGCGAATCTTACTGGTCCCTAATATGGAAATTGTAAAATTTTTGGTGATATTTTTGTAGAAATATTTAGATTTCCAATGATTTTATATTATTCAATATAATATTTTGGAGATTTTTAAGGTAAAATAATGGTGTACTATAAAATTTGGGCAAATCAATTCAGGGAAAAAATGGAAATTGGCAAATCTATTTTCTTTTAAAATCATGGAAAATTAGCCCACCTGTGAATATTAGCCCCTAAAATTTTCCCTAGATGACTGTGGGATTCCTACTCGGGAACACCCTTGTACTAAACAACACAACAGACTCCGCTAAATAGCTGAAGAGTGCAAACAGCCATACAGACCACAAAATCAATAATCATCTAACATACCCTCTATGGCTACCTTTCCCTTCCTTATATGCATTGTAAGACTTATCACCTTGGGTCCCACTCATTAAAGCCACTACTCTCATGGAGAATGTCTCCGATTAACATTGCACTGTCTCTCATTGATGATTCACTCTCTCCATACCAATGTTGTTGATTTGGTCAACATTGCCCTTGTCCACATGCTTTAGCCCCTGTTCACACATGGAGGTGCTTTATCCAACTATCAAGATGATCCCTATTCACATTAAGAGGGATTTTATTCCTACTTAAGAGATTTATGGGTCCCCCTACCCACTTATTCATCTATCTAAATGATAAAAGCAAAAATTAATATTCCAATTAGCTGCATGTTAATTTTGGAATATTACAGTGTCAAGTTCGACGACCATGATTTGGCGAAAGAGGAAATGTTCCCTGAGCTAGCACCGAAGTAATACTTGGAGAGGGTGCTCTATGATTATGTGGTGAAGGTTGAGCTAATGCAACGTCAAGATCCTAAATTTGCTGTGGATTTTGTATTTTGGGAGATATCCTATCACTATTATTCGTGTGTGCTAGTTGCTCGTGTTAGTACATGATGGATGTTTGTTGATCCAAGGACACTTTCCAATCGACACTACCCCGATTCACCTGATCACCGACTTGCCCAAGAAGGGGCCTCATCCAAAGGCAGGTTTTGGAAAAAGAAATGAGCTCAAGTTCGTAGCAAAAGTCAAGAAATATTACAAGGTTGAGTGGGACAAAAGGGGATTCTTGGTGAAAACAATTGCAGAACCAGGTGTGTGCCTAGGAAATTTAGTCCTAGGCTACAATTTGATGTGCAAGTGTCGACCAAAGGAGGTCCCTGAACATGTAATTGCGTTGGCAGGCCAATGCGAAAAGGGGTTCAACTACAACTGGTCCCAGTACCTCTGCGAAGAATTCTAGGAGAATGTGTGCGAAGCATAGGAGCAGGGGAAGCTATTTTGCTACTCTTGGATATCGTTACTCATTGCACTGATTTTATGGGAGACTCTAGTAGATACATTCCTCCCGGAATTAGAGCCTGGCATATGCGAGGGGGTGCACTACGCTAATCTATGGGATTCCTCTGACCCCAGGCGAGTGAAGGAACATAAGATTTTTTGGGTGCTATTTGAGGGCGTGTTGGCCGCTGTAATCCACTCACGACTGAGGCTATCACTGGAAGTATATGAGAAGTAAAAAAGTATCATCATGTTTCAGATAAAATGCACCATGTGTAGGTCATGGCGCATAATGACCCCACATGGTATGACTTTCCTTTTATGGTGATTGAGGTGGAGGTCGACCAGGTCATTGCGACCAGGCCAGAAGCATGGAAAGTGGGGCTCGGCTCTACTGAGCTTGTTATAAACTCTACTTCAAGGAAAGAAACAACTCCAGGAGATAAAGAGAAAGAGGTCAAGCTACAACACAAAGATGCAAAACAACAAGCACGTAGAAGGACAAAGTGGAGAAGGAGCCCTAGTAGTAGGAAGGAGAAAATTGTGGAAGGGTTAATCGGGAACTCGGAGGCCTTGATGGGCTAGACGACATCGGGTGCAGACTTCCTATGGCATTAAGCGTGGTGCAGAAAATTCCAAGGGTCCACGAAAGAAGCGTAAGGGATCCAAGGCAAGAGGAGCAAAAGAGGTCACCCTGATAGAAGAGTACTTGGATAAAATTGCAGACGCAGTCACTTCTATTTCTGAATATAGATGGACTACCGTGGAAGAGAAATACAAGGCTGCATTGGAGGCCTTACAATCCGAATTGTAGTTCTTGCAGCTAAAGGCCGACAACTTACAAGCGTGTGTAGATCAAGTGAGGCCAATTCAAGTGAGCCTAAATATAATAATGATCATCGAAACATCAAATAGACAAATCTGCCCCTTCCTAGGCACAAAAATTACAGTGGAGTAGGCACAAAACTTACAGTGGAGTAGCCAGAGCTACGCGTGAAGGTTCAAACCTGTCCCGAGGTTGGAATCGATCTATCGAAATTTCCAAGTGGAAAGCTACACGTTATCCATACTATAATCTCTGATGAGCTGCAGTGCAGGGATGCATGTGTGCAGCAACAGTTGAATGAAGCAAAACAGATGGTTGCAACAAAACTGAAGAATCACTCTAGGCACAAACAGTGCAGCAGGTGGCTGTGGCCCAGTGTGCAGAACTGGAATACTAAATCGTTAGGTTGTGTGGTGATCTTTCTCAAGTAGATATTCCTACATCCACCGCGCTGTAGGTCAAAATTGAAAGCTTGATTGTTGCACATTGTCTTGCTAAAGGATTCCAGGATAGAAGTGCAGACGGTTAAGGTCGAATTTGAGCAGCATATTACAACATTGCAGGCTAAGATGCAACCCAATACTCCCCTAGAGGTGTGTGTGCAGCGGGAAACCTTGGTGAAATAAGCATCAAAGAGCATCTCAGCTAACGTTTCCAAAGGCTCCGTGCTGCTCGAGACAACAATGGGACTGTGGACCTCTGTGTAAATGGACCCACTAGTCAAAAATATCAATCAAGAGTTGTGCGCCAAGGAGAAAGAATTTGACGACCTTCAGGAGGCATTGTCCACTTTTTTTACTGCTCAACGCATGGCCCGCTTGCAGAGGAGTCAAGTTCTTCGAGATGAATTCGAGGAGCTCTGCAAGAAGAAGAAGATTGTAACAAAGCATATGAAGCCATGGGTAGATGAGGCAATGAATTTTTCTTAAGACCTAGAAGCATTAGTTAAGATACCGAATTAAACCCTGCAAAGTATCAAACTAGTCGTAGAAGGGATGACATTGCAGAAGCTGGTAGATACCGTGCAGTGTGAAGCAGATCAGAGTGCGGACATCCTAGAACCATTTGCTACTTCCATTGAAGACCTGAAGAACAAGATGAAGAACCCAATACTACTATGACTCAAGACGACTCACAAGATTCTGTTGGGGGCCTGTTGGAGCGGGGTCCCTTAGGGCCGAATTTTGATATATTTTTGGAATATTTTTGTAAATATTTGGTAATTTTAGTCGTGTTCAGCACAAGTCAAGGGGATTTTGGGTGGGTCAAATCCCCTCATGAGTTGTAATGGGTCAAAAGGTAGAACTAGGGGCCACAAACTACAATTTGGAGACCTTAGATGAGCACGGGCTAAAAGTATAAATATGAGTCTAGATCGAGTCAATAGAGGACAATGTTAATGTTGATGATAGAGATTTGATTCTGTTTTTATATTTTAGCCAACTTGTCTGGGTTAGAAGGCTCCTGCTGACTGTGTGCGCAAAGACCTTAGTCCTGCTGTGTGTGGACCACGCTAGCTGTGTGCGCGGGTAGACTAAAGGTTTTGTAAGGGAAATCTGAACTGTTAATGAATGAAGAACTGTTTTGAATGATATTTGAGTATCACATGCATCTATTGGTTGCTTTATGATATGTTTCTGCATGTTATTTCCGGTTACTGTGTTATCTGTGTTTAGATCGATTGCGCAATTTTTTTCTACTTTAGATGAATGATAAAAGAATGGATCTGTTATGGTTGGGCTTTAAGAATATGTATTAAGGATAATTACAAGGATTGTAGAGTCTTTTATAGCGCGCACATAAGGTATTTTATGTATTTGACCTAAATCTATCTGCTTAGGGTTTCTGGTTAGGGCTTCGGTTGCGAAGGTATGATCACAATTGTTTTAGATCTGAAGACACCCACATCATTTAATTATCTCTCAGGGTGTAGAAACCTGGTTCCAACACCCCCCCATATTTCTTCGGGTGAGACTTTGACTTGCGCAAGTAGGTCACTGCTGAAAGGGCCAGTAGTAAGAGGGTTTTGTCTGTTAACCTTAACTCCAAACCTAGGTCAGGATCCCTCAAGCCAAAAAGGGTTTAGTAGCGCAAGCGTGAGGTAGTTAACTAACCACAACCTAATAAACCATTAATAGTATTAACCTACTTAGCTCAAGAAGGAAACTTAGGGAGTTTCAGCACTGAAGATTCTTGAGGCTATAAAGAATAGGGGTGTCATATTTTTTTGTTGTAACCATATTATGGTGTGGATTTTGGATGGATTGCCTGTTTTTCTTGTCACAAGAAAATTTTGGCTTATAACCTAGGTTGTTTTATTTCATATTGGTTGCAGCATTGTAACCAAAATCCATTTTAGAAGGAACATTAATAGTTTATTATAATGGAGAAATCTTACTTGAGAATGAAAATGGGAATTTATGATATGCCTCTACACACTAAATTATTTACAAAACATTTATACCCAAGTTTTTAATTAAATGAAAAATTCGAGTGAATAATGAAATATTGAACAATTCACTTCTTTTAATATGAAAATTCCATAAAATAATGAACCGTAAAATTACCTAACCTCACACCTCATATCAAACCTCATTTATTGTAAGATAACTTAGAAGACAAACAAAGTGCATGTGCGGTTAGACTACTGTAGCCAGGAAAACCATCTCAACAAAAAATGAGAACCTATTATAGAGGTCGTCATGGGTGAGAGCAAAATAATATGTGTTATCACTAGGCTGGAGAAGTTGGGTTGTGTCAACGATCAACCTAACACAACTATTTCAAACCAGTTTGGACTGGAAGTTAGCCCTTCCAATCAGAGAGGACTCTCTTAAAGAAAAAAAATGAATACTCAAGATAAGATCTCTATTGAAGATGGCTAAATATTTTTGTGTTTTATGTGATTTGTAGGTGGAAGAGTGTATGATGGCTACCATTGGGCATGGAGTCATCTAAATAAATTCAATTACTATAAAATGCATTCATGGAAGTTGAGGCAAATGACTTAAAACATAACTTTGATAGAAAACATAGTACATGAAGGAAATTCGAGCATAAAGCTATGAAGTCCAATTAATCATAATACCATGAGGTTGATGAAAATATATAAACTGAAGAGATAAAAAATAAGCCAAGAATAATCTCAGGTTTTGAAGTCAACTGCTGTAAACTGTGTATTAGCTTGATAGAGAAAATGTACATAGTACCTTGCTCATAACATTCACCCCCTCAAAAAAGTGAAAGAGTCCACCATATATAGAGTGAGGCCTTCATAAAATGGTCTGCCACCTGGGCCAGCCTCAAATTCCTACCTAAGAGAACCATTTCTAATATAATTACATCACATGGAGACTTTCTAGGGATATTTTCTTTTTTGGCAGAGTTTGTACACAAAAAGGACTCTTCTGTCATTAAATAACTCAACAAATTATTTTAATAACCCCTATCAAATGCAACCAAATTATTTTATGAATGTGTTTTACTGCTAATGCATCATCATGCCATGTGGATGTTGACCTTGCTGACCTGGACCTCCACTAAGTCAAAATTCAAATTTCTGCACAAATATGTAAAATTCTGTAAAATAGGCCTTAAAGATGAGTGTGTATTTTCCAAACCCTGATGGTTGTGAAAACACTGACAAAGGATTTTGTATATGGGCTCGTGTTGAAGAAAACCCTCCTTTATATTTCCAAAATTCCCTTCCATTTGGTCAAAAAGTGAGCTTCAAGTTGACTACTAAAACAATCATTTCCAGAAATTCGGTAGCAAACTATAGTAGCAAATGTCAAAATCAACCGTCTGCATAATTTATAACTTTCATGACTATTCCAGGGTATTCCTTGAGGTTAATGGGTTAAACACATGCCTTGAGCCTTCTTGTTTCTGAAATTTTGGCTGATGTTTACCTCCATGGAAAGCTACAACACTTCCGTACCAAATTTCTGCCTTCAAACCTGCGAGTTGCTATGGAAGTACCTAGTTTTTTGAGATTTTGCACTTCCTTCCTTCTATCACCTTCAAAACATTTGTATCACCTCCAAAAAAATTAGAAGCCTATACATGCCTTTATAATAGCATAAGCCATAATATAGCCAAAAAAATATGTAATCTTACCATGTTTATGGAGCCACATCATAATTTTGTACAATCATTTTTAGGCTTTTTTTCAACAATTCAGCTTGTACCATTTCCATCTGTGCTTCTAAGTCTTTGACCTGACCATTTTTGACACTTTGTACATTTTTCCCTACTCTTAGTAGAAAAACCAACTTCCGTAGTGAAAACTGTGTTGGAGAAGACAAATTTGCTATGGAAGTGTCAGGAACTTCCGTAGCAAATTCTGACATGTTTAAACTAGAGTTGTTGTGGAAGTGTGTAAAAATATCAAATTCACCATAATGACAAGATATTCTTATGCACAATGAATTTTTGGGTTTTTCTTTGACAATGACTCCCATAAACATTAGTGATGACCTTTCAACATCACTAAAAGACCTTCACATGAGTCAAATTTTGAAAATCATAAACTTAAAAATATTACTAAAGCCCAAGTCACTTAACCTAATTGACTAAAAAAAAAAAACTAATGGTTATCATGGATAACAATATGATAACCTCAATTTCTAGAAAAATTATGGTGGAACAAATTCTGGTTGAATATCAATGTTAAGTGAAACAATTGCCAAATATATTTACTAACTCTCTAGCACTAAAATACATTGTTTCTTTTTTGAATTTTCTTTACTGTAAATGATGATATTGGTGTTGTTCCTTGATATTTGGTATGAGTTAATAAAAGGTTGGTATGTAGATTATGAAAATTAAGTTGGCTTATTTTTCCACTTTATCTATTGACCAAAATAATTATTGAAAGAAGAAAACTACAAATTTACAAAAAGTTAATGCTAAAACATAAATAAATGAATATTAACAAAATAAAAGCTAAGATATATATACCTAAATGTTTTGGATTATGAATTACTTACCACCCATTTATGAATTGGGGTTTGGCTTTAGACACTCAAATGATTCCTTACAAAGATATATATCCCTAAATGATTTTGGAGTATGAATTACTTACCACCCCTTTAAGAATTGGGTTTGGCTCTTGACACTCAAATGATGCCTTACAAATGAAGTTTGATGGGTTTGTTTGGATGTTACAGGATATTCTTGAACAAAAAAGCAAGAAAATTCACTTTTGATAGTATAAAATCGTTATTATCAAATGAAGCATCAACAAGCCAAGAGAATACCAGAGGCATCCCCAAGCCACTACAATCTATCTCCTACTCCCAAATTAAAAAAGGAAAGACTAAATACTTGCATGTTTGTGAGTTTACCACCAAAACAAAAAGATAAGGTATATGGTATTTGATTCCCGTCATAGTTCCAACTACTACCTAAACCCCATTTGCTCATATAATTTCATATAAAATCAAACATATTAGATTGCCAATTTCACAAAATATTTCATATGATATGAACAATGTTAAACAAAATCCCCAATTTCCTGCAAGATTCCATATAAGAATAATTTTTTTTGATAAAATCCCATGCAAGATCATTATCACAAAGCATAAACATGTTTGAAATACATTTATCATTTTGTAAAAACCAAACCATTATTGTTGTTCCAGAAACAGAACATTACAGTTGAAGTATAATCTGTACAAATTTTTTCTTTTGACAAAAAGCTATAGCTAGTGACATCTTTAGCCAACAGTGACCCAAACTTTTTTCTGATTCACAACTGCATGAATAAATGTCAGAATGGATGCATTGTCTTCAGAATTATGTCTCAATGACATATATCTAGCTTCAATTATCCTATTAGTCCTACTAAAGTCATGAATGTAATAAGACGATTATTACTCATGTAATATCTCTATGGTAAGAGGATAAGTTGGCGTATTGGAGAATTTAAAAAAACACAAACTTGCCTAAGACCTAGCTACGTTTATACTACTCTTGAAATATTCCCACTGACTCAATTTTACAAAACTAAAATATATTCAAGATATCAGTAACCAAAAAAATAAGATATATGTAACCAGACAAATAAAGTGCATGTGCATTGAGACCAATGTAGCCAGGAAAACCCTCGCATCCCAATGAAGCCAAATGAATCCCAACTGGAAAAATATACTCACACATAAAACTAAGATACACAATATTCACAAAACCCTACCATAAACCCTGTTGAATAGTGCAACAAGAGCTAAATTCCAAACAACAAATTCAAGTTTTGAAAAACACAGAGTTTTTGGCTGGTAGGATTTAGAATCCTACTCATGGAGAGCCACAGAAGCCACCACCATGGCCAAACGTCGCCTCAAATCTTTCCATACCACTTCTGTGACAACCGGAAAGATTACCTGCAACACAAACACAGAAAAATTATCATTTTGGCACAAACTGCAAAAAAATTACATCAAAACCCAAAAAAAATCCATTAATTTAACCACTTACTGGAATGGACCTTGAAACTTGCATGTGGACCACCAAACTAAATCGAATCTCCCACAGGCTGCTTCGCAAAAAATAGGCTGTGTAATCGAAACGACAACAATTGTATTGGTAAACCTCCCACAAACAAGGATGAACAACCTCAAGTACACTGGTTAACCCCCCTCAAATCAGGTAAATAAACCACATGCGCAACCCTAAACTAACCATGAACCTATCCAAACAAAAATTCTCGATGAGAAACGTGTTAATGACAGTATAGGTGAACCAATACAGGAGCCCGGAGGAGCCATAGTCGGCGAAGCGTAGTGCCCACACATCGGGCCTGAACAATAATGCACAGGGCGACGAAGTCATGGCATAAAATGAGCCATAGGAAACCTTAAATGAAGCGTTAAAGGGCCAATTTAATGCTCTCACCAAACTAGACAAGTGGCACAAGATGTTGGACAAGTCTCATACGAGCGATGAGTCAATCTCCATGTTAAACGCCATCATGGTAGGGAGGGTGCACAATAACTGGCGTCCCTCCCATAGCACGAAGACGTCGATGTACAATGAAATTTGTTTTCATTTTATCAACGTGTTTCTCTACTCCTTTTCCCACTTGCATTTACTCATCATGGACTAGAAATAGAAATTTAATGACGTTTTTGGACTTGCACATCTTGACCACTTGTTATCATCTGAATGATTGTTTTATTTTTATTGCAACATTTAACTGTCACTATTTTTTATTTAAAGCTAAAGTCTTTACTCTTTATTTATTTTATTATATTTTTTACTGTATTTTACAGTAGAAAATATTTTATTCTTAGATGCACCCATTGTAGTTGCCTTCTCTTACACAAATAGATCCTCGGATTTGAGTGAACTAGGAGATAGCATTAGAGGTATAATACTATTCACAGTGTGATTTTATTTCTCTGTGGCTTTGCATTATGTTAATACTTAAACCCAAATATAGGTATAGTATTATTCACAGTCTGATTTTCTTTCTATGTGGTTTTGCATTATGTTAATTCTTGAACCCTTATGCCTAGAGATGAAAAGCAATGAATATAACGTTTTTCTGCTTGAATTTGGAGCTGAGAATTCATAAATTTTTCTTTTAAATTGGTTCAAAAGGTTTTATCGAACCTATATAAGTATCTATTTCTTTCTTATCACTCATGTATAAGTATATAATTATTTCTTTTCCATGATTATTTTCTCATTGTAGGACTTGTGGCATAAATTACCTTTTGCTTATTATCCTTGAGTGGGGGATTATGCAGAAACATATTTCAATAGAGTTGATGCGCAGAAAGCACTACATGCAAACAAGACCAAAATTTCTTATCTCTAAACATTGTGTAGGTACTAGCAGAATTATAGAACTCTTGCTCGTTCTAGGGATTTCCTTTTTTATGGCTTTCTTACCTCATTAATGGAAATGTCTTGTCTGTATAGAGTGAATTTTCCTAGAACGATTCTCCCGCCTCCATTCTACCCATTTTTAGGAAGCTCATCAAGGTTGGTTTAAGAATATGGGTATATTCTCCTAGTCCCTAGGCTTCCTATTATGATTAATTAATTCAAATTAGACTTAAACTGACTTTTTATGAGTCCTCTATGAGAGATATTTTCTTCCTATTTCTTTTTCTAAGTGATGCAAACTTAACTGACATTTCATTAGTCTTCTACGAGATTTTAACCTGCAGATGATGATAATGTTGTCCAATATATATAACGTTATAAAATTTTCCAATCCTCTCATTACCTATGTGTAGAAATTTCTTGTAGATTCAAAATGCTAATTGTAATTTTCTAAAACAATAGACTTGAATATACTCTACCAATTGCAGAAATAATTGAAAGATCGTGAAATCACAAAGAATGCTAGAGAAGAAATTCAATCAAAACATTACACAATAGTTAAAAACCATGCTAATTGTATATTGCATTACTCAGAAAATATGAGAATATTACAATGTTTTTCTCAAGCCCGAGAAACCTCTGCACTATCTCTATATGTCTCACTGCTTCTTAGACAAGACTAGGCCAATACTTAACCAAATTTTGGCTTGCCCAAGTCCCTATTTCCTTCAATCTGTTATCTTCCAACACTTCCTCCATCCTATCCTTCTAAGCTATGTAATTCGAGTTACCCTCAAGGGCATACTCAAGTCTCAATCCATAAAACAAAATCTTTCTCATCCTGAAGAATGATACTGCAAATTCGATTCACCTACATAGAAGAAACTCATATTCTTCTCTTCTATAATTATTTCAGCTTTGATACAATGTTAAAATTCCTGGTAGATTCAATCTTTTAATTATAACTTGTTCAAACAATAGACTTGAATCTACTCTACCAATTGCGGAAGCCAATTTAAATTATCACGAAGCATACAAGAGAAAGAATTCAATCAACATATTACACAATGATTTCCTTGGGAAAGCCACAGCTAAAAACCCCTCTATCTATATATTTTATGACTAATGCAATATACAGATAACGAAGTTTTTAGTTGTAGCTTTCCCTAAGAAATAATTTTGTAATGTGTTTATTGAATTATTTCTCTTGTATGCTTCGTGATTTCACGATTGTTTAAATTGGTTTCCGCAATTTGTAGAGTAGATTCAAGTCTATGGTTTTAGAAAATTACAATTAGAAATTTAAATCTACAAAGAATTTCTACACTGTGTGCTAAATATTCTACATTACCTTCAATCTGGAAAATCCTTTCTGTTGCGTTCAATCATAACTCCCTAATAGGAAACAAAATTTCAGGTAAGTCAGTGTTTTTGATTCCCCAATTCTTAATTCTTTGGTACCATTCCTTATGCAACCTAGAGATTGATTTGGAAATATAAAAAGTTGTAGAACTACATCCAGATATTTGGAACAAAAGGGCATAAAATTGAATCCCACATAAACATCATTGTGCGACTTGATAAAACAATCTATAACTCAAATTTAATACCATTTTATTTTTAAAGTGGTGACACTAATGCGAAAGTTCCCATAACTTCAACACGGTATAGCTTAAACTCCATTGGGATTAATATAAAATAAGAATGGAGTTCTTGGTACAACATCCAATAGATAGATACGAGACTCTACCCTTCTTCCTAACCCTAGTTTGCATGCAATATACTTTGTAGGCATTAACTTTGGATTTGATGACTAATTACAGGTTGGAGGATGGACCATCGACGCTAGGAAGGGCTCATGTTTCTTACAATCTGACGGATAGGGCATAAGGTGCCATTTTTCACTCCTAAACGTGCTCTATCAACGTTCATCCATTTCCTAAAAGGCTCATTATTGTTATGCTCCCTCTCCCAACGTGCCAATTTCTAAAAACTGATCTGCAGTTGTTTCCTTAATTTATGGAAACAAACTGCAGTAATTTCCTTAAATTACGGAAATCAACTGCAGATAATTAATTTATTGTTGGGAGCTACTGAAGTGGTCCATTACTCCCACTGCAGTTCTCTACCATGATTTGTGGAACACTTGACACACAGCCAACAAAAGCTTGATGGAAGCTTGGCTATAAAGATTTATGTTTGGTCCCCAAGCTCACTAACTCAATCTCGTCAGTTTTACACCATCAAGCTAGAGTGAGTAGAGCTTGGAAGTGCCTTCAGATTTTCTCCAGTGTGTGTGCTCTCAATCTGAAAATCTTTCTGCCCCTTCTTTGGGAAAATTCTTATGGTGTTACGATTCCCAGTTTTGAAGACACTTACTCGTTTTATTTTTTAACTCTGCTTTAATTCCTTCAAGAGCTTTTGTCTTTGAACGTTGCATCTACTTTCATCAACGTGGCTGCAAGAATTAGAAGTTATAGTTCTTGATTGGGCTCTGTTATAGTGAATACAAATACACGAAAACAGACTGTTGCTAAAGGCACAGCGGTAGCGTGTGTGGAACCCTATTCAACCATTAGAGTATGTGAACATTGAGGCTTGGATTACAACTCCTTAAATCTGCATGCAAAAGGGAAGTTGAAGATTGTTTTCTTATATAGAAGAATTTTTTGAACACAGAAATTACAGTTTAGGATTCAGAGTAGCATCAATGGCTGGAGGTATTTATGTTTTTACTGGCCATTTTTAAAGTTTTTACTTTTCGATTCTATTTACAGTTTTATATTCCACATTAAGAATTGTTTTTAATTGCTTACATTTGGTATCGGAACAAGTTTATCTCTGCCTTGGTGATTATAGACATAGTTTGGCTAAATGCTTTATTTTTAAAAAAATTATGAATTAAAACATTTATTTGAAAATATGTCAGCTCAATTTTTATGCATATAATATTTATTTAGTTTAATTATATGCAATTTGGAAAATATGCTCGTATTTAGTTTGCATGAATTAATTATTTAAGCTTTAATTAAAACATGCTATTATGAATGAGTATACAAGAACCATGGTTAAATGTTATGCATGAGTATTGTAGTTTTATTTATGCAAATTATTTGTTAATTTTTATGAAAATAATGTCTAAGTGATCCATATAATTTTAATTGATTAGAGAATAGCCACAACATCTCTAATTAAATAAAATTACATATTATGATTGATTAGGATCACATAAAGAATATTTAGACATTAATTGTAATTAATTATATTAAATATAATAAATTTTATCCCACAGGAATTTTTGTTATATTTATATAATTAATTAGGATAAAATATTCATAATTTACCCACAGGAGTTATGAATTAATAGTTTTATCATAAAGTTCAAAACTAAGATAGAATTTGATAAATTCTATCATAAAGAATAATTGAATCTGCTTGAATTAAAAATTTAGTCCACAAACAATTTTTATGTCATTAGATTCAATTTTAAGCATGATTTACATTGGTAAATCATGAAATTTTTATTTATGCCTCAATTTTAACATAAGCATGTGATTTTTAATTTTATGCAGTTGTACAACCTGCAAATTTCTCTAAAATTCGTACTGATATCCCTGAACTTAAGGGAGATAACTATAAGGTCTGGAAGGAGAGAGTTCTCCTTCATTTGGGGTGGATGGACATAGACTATGCTATTAGGAAAGATGAACCACCGGCACTCAATAATACCAGCACTGCAGTGGACATCACGCTTTATGAACGATGGGAACGATCTAATCGCCTAAGCATGATGTTCATTAAGACTAAAATTTCAGCTGGTATTCGTGGTTCCGATGAACAGCATGAAAAGGTCCGAGACTTGCTAAAAGCTGTTGATGATCAGTCGTCACTTCAGGCAGGCCACAGAACACTTAAAATTTCAAGTCAATGGAAAAATGAGCGAGAAGTTCGGCGAACTTTGAAAATAAGTTTGAAAGCCAAAACTTTAAGACCAATTGATTGAACTATTAAGGGCGTGAGACTTAACAGCATGTTTGCACAAAAAAGTTTAAGCCAAACTTTGTAAGAAAGGTGGTAAACTAATCATACGTCTGATAAGGATAGCTACGAATACGTTTACGCATCTTTGGATGATTAAACTCATAAATAACTTAATTAGTTTGAACCAAGACAAGAATTTTCAGAATTGAATCTACTTTCAGGAAATATAACGCTTATGGAATTTCATAAACGTTTATTAATTTTAATTATTTTTCTAATAAAATGGGTGCAAACAATTTCTGAGGGTCATTGTGATTCAGTGAAATCAAAATTTTGTATCTCCCAAAATACATTGTAAAAAAATTGAAAAAATTATGGGGCATTACATTGGTCCGTCGTCTCTAATGGGTAGCTTTTAGATTTTTAGTTTATAACTTATATGTTAAGAAATTTCTTGCGTCGCGAAACATACTCAAAATATGCAGTTTTTTCATATTGGACCAGTTCAAAAAATTCTAGTAATTATGATATGCATCCATTGGCTTTGTAAATATGACGAAACCGAAGTAGACTCTGTCTAGATTTTTGTAACACATTTTGTTTTCTCAAAAACACAAATTTTCAAAGAATACAACATTGTGTATTAACATGACTTCTTATGAATCCTTTGATTGTTAAGAAACACACACTCAAAGAAACACTAAGTTGACATATCAAATCTGCATAAAAAAATTTCAAAAAATAAGTAATATAAAGCTAACAAAATTTCTCACAACTTTTATTTTACATAAAATGAGAATTTCATGAAGAAGTTGGTATAGTTTTAGAGAGTTAAAGAGAATAGAAAAAATGGAGAGTTTTTATAAAGAGAAAAAGTGTAACCCAACTTCACATTTTCACCAAGCTAGCAAGCACCCTAATTATGAAGTTCTCATCCCTAAGGCTCACTAGTGTAAAAGGTGTGCACGAGCACATCATGCAAATGAGGGACACTGCAGCTCAATTGAAGAAACTCCAGGTTGAAATATCAGAGTCTTTCCTAGTGCACTACATTCTGAACACCCTTCCACAGCAATACGGACCCTTCAAAATCTCATACAACACACATAAGGATAAATGGTCAATTAATGAACTTATGACCATGTGTGTTCAAGAGGAAGAGAGACTGGTGATGGAAATGGGAGAAAGTGCAATGCTGGCAACGCGAGGAAAGGGCAAATCTCAAGCCAATCGGAAAGGGAAAGGTAAAATACCTCCCCAAGCCAATATCAAGAAGGATTCCAAGTGTTTCTTCTGTAAAAAGAAGGGACACATGAAGAAGGAATGCGCCAAATTTCAGAAATGGCTTGCAGACAAAGGTAATCCAATCTCGTTTGTTTGTTATGAATCTAATATGGTTAATGTCAATATTAACACCTAGTGGATTGATTCTGGATCAACAATTCACATTTTGAATTCCTTGCAGGGTTTGCAAAACCTAAGGAAGCCAGTGGGAAGTGAGAAAAGCATCTTATCAGGAAACAAGATGGGCTCGCATGTGGAGGCTATAGGAACATGCTATTTAACTTTAAGTAGTGGCTTTGTTTTAGAATTAGAAAAGACCTTTTATGTACCAAGTTTTTCTAGAAACTTGATTTCAGTTTCAAGGCTTGTACCTTTTGGATATTCCTTTAAATTTTCAGAAACATCCTTTAGTTTATTTTATAAATCTGATTGTGTTGGGAATGGTATTTTGTCTAATGGTCTTTACTGCATTAATTTACAAAACAATGTCACTTATGATTCAATGCATGTTCACATTGGCACTAAAAGATGTGTTATTAATGAAAATTCCTCTAAATTATGGCACCAGAGACTAGGTCATATCTCCATAGAAAGAATTAAAAGATTGGTAAATGAAGGGGTACTTAATACTCTGGATTTTACTGATTTTGAGACTTGTGTGGACTGCATAAAGGGAAAGCAGATCAACAAGTCAAAGAAAGGTGCCAATAGGAGTTCAGACATATTAGAGATCATACATACTGATATATGTAGTCCAGACATGGACTCACATGGTCAAAGATACTTCATCTCTTTTATAGATGATTACTCACAATATATGTATCTCTACATGCTTCATAAAAAGAGCGAAGCATTAGATGCCTTTAAGATCTTTAAGGCTGAAGTAGAGAATCAATGCGGCAAGCAAATTAAGATCGTGAGATCAGATAGAGGTGGAGAATATTATGGTAGATACATAGAAGATGGACAAGCACCTGGGCCATTCGCTAAATTTCTTCAAGAGCATGGGATTGTTGCCCAATACACCATGCCTGGTTCTCCTGACCAGAATGGTGTAGCAGAAAGAAGAAATCGAACATTATTGGACATGGTGCGGAGTATGCTTAGCAGCTCCAATCTTCCTAAATCCTTGTGGACTGAAGCACTTAAGACGGCAGTGTATATATTAAACCGAGTTCCAACCAAGGCTATTCCTAAAACGCCATTTGAATTATGGAAAGGTTGGAAACCGAGTTTGCGACATATGCGCGTTTGGGGATGCCCGTCCGAAGTGAGAATATATAATCCACATGAGAAGAAACTGGACCCAAGGACCATTAGTGGGTATTTCATTGGATATGCTGAAAGGTCTAAAGGTTACAGATTTTATTGTCCATCTCACAGCACTAGGATTGTGGAATCAAGAAATGCAAAGTTTCTTGAAAATGACTTGATCAGTGGGAGCGATCAAACCAGGAACATAGTTTCTGAGAAGGATCATTTAGAATGTCAACCTTCCACCTCAAGTGATAGATTGGTTATTGTTCACAGCACCCCTCAAGTACAAACTGGTGTTGAACAACCAATTGTTGAAGTTCCACAAGCTGCTGACAACATTCCAGTAGATCAGATAGTTCAAGAATTGCCAAGAATTTTTGAACAACGAGTTGAACCACATACTTCTCAGGAAGATGGTGGTACAACATTAAGAAGATCTACTAGACCAAAGAGATCAACAATTCCTGATGATTATGTTGTGTATCTGCAAGAATCTGACTACAACATTGGAGCCGAAAATGATCCCGAGTCTTTTTCACAAGCCATGAGTTGCAAAGAATCAGAATTATGGTACGATGCCATGAAGGAAGAGATGAATTCTATGAAGAGTAACGAAGTCTGGGATCTTGTTGAGTTGCCTAATGGTGCAAAATCCATTGGATGTAAATGGGTCTTTAAGACAAAGAAAGACTCATTGGGCAACATTGAGAGATACAAGGCAAGACTTGTTGCAAAGGGATTCACTCAGAAAGAAGGAATCGATTACACGGAGACTTTCTCTCCTGTATCTAAGAAAGATTCCTTGCGCATTATTATGGCATTAGTAGCCCATTTTGACTTGGAGTTGCACCAAATGGATGTGAAAACAACATTTCTCAATGGAGATCTAGAGGAGGAGGTTTACATGAAACACCCTGAAGGATTCTCTTCTAGTGATGGTGAGCAATTGGTTTGCAAGCTCAAGAAATCATTATACGGATTAAAACAAGCATCCCGCCAATGGTATTTGAAATTTCATAATGTAATTTCTTCTTTCGGTTTTGTAGAAAACATTATGGATGAATGTATATACCTTAAAGTCAATGGGAGTAAAATCTGTTTTCTTGTTTTATATGTGGATGACATTTTGCTAGCAACCAATGATAAGGGTTTGCTGCATGAGGTGAAACAATTCCTCTCTAAAAAATTTGATATGAAGGATATGGGTGAGGCATCTTATGTCATTGGCATTAAGATCCATAGAGACAGATTTCGAGGCATCTTGGGTCTATCTTAGGAAACCTATATTAATAAAATTTTAGAGAGATTTCGGATGAAGGATTGTTCACCAAGTGTTGCTCCCATTGTGAAGGGTGATAGGTTCAGTTTGAATCAATGCCCGAAGAACGACTTTGAAAGGGAACAAATGAAGAACATTCCATATGCTTCTGCTGTCGGAAGCCTAATGTATGCTCAAGTCTGCACAAGACCTGACATTGCATTTGTTGTGGGAATGTTGGGATGATATCAGAGTGATCCAGGTTTAGACCACTGGAGAGCTGCAAAGAAAGTAATGAGGTACCTTCAAGGAACCAAAAACTACATGCTTATGTATAGACGGACGGACAATTTGGAAGTAATTGGCTACTCAGATTCTGACTTTGCTGGATGTGTTGATTCATGCAAATCAACATCATGATACATTTTTATGATGGCCGGTGGAGTTGTATCAGGGAGGAGTGCCAAGCAGACCTTGATTGCCACTTCCACTATGGAAGCTAAGTTCGTCTCCTATTTTGAGGCTACTTTACATGGTGTATGGCTTAAGAGTTTCATTTCTGGGCTTAGAATTATGGATTCTATCTCTAAGCCATTGAGAATATATTGCGACAATTCAGCTGCTGTTTTTATGGCTAAGAACAACAAAAGTGGGAGTCGAAATAAACACATCGACATTAGTATTTAGCTATAAGGGAACATGTTAAAGAAAAGAAAGTGGCCATTGAACACGTTAGCACTGAGTTGATGATCGCTGATCCTTTGACTAAAGGCATGCCACCATTTAAATTCAAGGATCATGTAATGAATATGGGACTTGGTTCCATTATGTAGTTTCTCATTGTATGAACAATGTTATTTTTAATTATTTTTAATGAAATTCTTAATTATTGTGATGTTTTTCTCACATTTATGTGCACCTTAATTTGATTTGAGAGAATTCATCACAAATAGGGTTAGAATAACAGAGGTTTATTCATTAGAGGTGTTTCCCATAAATTTTAATAGAAATAATCATGTGTACTGGAAGATGTACCTCATCATTAGAGGACCTATCAGCATAGTTCATGTATCCTACTATGCTTAATACAGTAAATTATCAATGGGAGTTTTAAAGATGAGCCATTAAGTTTGGATATGGAACGAGTAGACAAATATTCACGCTCCCTCTCTAGCAATATGATTTGAAAACTAATTCATAGATGTTTCCTTAATTTATGGAAACTAGCTGCGGTAATTTCGTAATCAATCAGCTGAATAAGTGTTTGTTGTTGAGCCTAAGTGGTCCATTGCTCACATGGTTCTTTACCATGATCGTGAACACTTATTTGTATAATAATAAGCTTGATAGCTTGGCTATAAAATTTTTACGATTGATTCCAAGCTCACTAACTCAAATCCCTTCAGTTTTACACCATCAAGCTAGAGTGAGAAGAGCTTGGAAGTGCCTTCGGATTTTCTCCAGTGTGTGTGCTCTCAATCTGAGAATCTCTCTGCCCCTTCTTTGGGAAAATTCTTATTGTGTTACGATATTCACACAGCAGGAAGAGGGTAAACCCTTCCTCCACCTCCATCACTGCGTATCCCCACAGTAGCGAGAAGGAACTCAGGTCGTAGAAGATGGTTTTAATGTAGTTGAAGATAAGTGTGCTCTCTTCTACCTTTGTATAGAGAAACACGTCTTCCTCTTAACCAGAATTATTAGTTAGGTGATATTGGAAGTTCCATTACTAGGCGATTAATTATTAGTGTTTCTTTGAAGTCCACTTTTCGGCAAGTTCCAGAATTTACTGCACTGTTTGACGGGAATTGCTCATCGCAATCTGCATGCAAAAGGGAAGCTGAACACTGTTTTCTTATATAGAAGATTTTTTTTTTTAACACAAAAATTACAGTTTAGGATTCAGAGTAGCATCAATGGCTGGAGGTATGTTTTTATTTGTTGTATTGGCATTTAAAAATTGTTTTAATTGCACTTCAATTCTTCTTGATGAGATCTCTAAATTAATCACCTTCAAGTTCATTTAGGGGATCTCTGCTTCTACTTGCTAGTAATTTGCTGGTGTGAATAATGTGCCATCTTCTCTAATCATAGTATGGGAAGCCTTGCAGATGCTATGAGATGTGTGCGATTAGTGATTTATCCCATTTCTATAAAATCAAACAAAAAATAGTATAAAAATGTGGTTATTTATATTGGCTTCCCTTTTGAAGTTCGCAAAGAATTCAACCATCCTGCAAAAGGTAGAAATACAAAAGTCGAAACATTGTTAATTGTTCTTGCGGTTGATATAATAATAAAAATTGTTTGACATTGCACCTCATCTTTCATATTTTTTTCTTATCCAAGCAGGAATTTTTTTTTGTCCCAAGTAGCAAAAATGGTTGCAAGATCATTAGGGAGCGACCACTTTTAGTTTCCTAATGACTCAACCTCATGAATATATCCCTTGCCCCTTTCTAAACTAGTATTTTAGTATCTCTAGTGAGGAGATATTTACCTAAAACCTCTAACAGTTAAATACTTGTTTAGTTTTGAATTTGATTTATGAGGTGTAGATTAGTGAGTAGTGTGGGGTTTAGTGTCTATTAATTTCAGGAATAGTTCTTATGGAGGGTGAGAGCTACATTAATTTTAGGTAGAGATATTATGGAGGGTGAGAGATACATTGGGGTGTCTCACATCCTGTTGTTAGGAAGATTGTTCTTTCATCCTCTCGAATAAATATTTTATTTAACATGTGGGTGGGTTGATTCATTATGAAAGCATCTTGTTATTGAATAAATCATTTTTCCACTGACATATGACTGTCCCTCGAAAAGAAACAGTTGAAAGTGTTGAACTGTAAATCTATAATAATCCACAACTAAAAATAGTATCACCCTTTACTCTAGAGCTTTAAAAAATCGTTGTATAAGAAAACTTCCGCTTCTAACATACCTATTGTCTTCTCAAAAATGACGTTTTAAAATTATGAGACTTTTTTGAGTTTTTGGTCATAGAAAATATTTTTGGTCACATCTTCATTTTTAAGTCAAATCTTTATTTTTTTGTTTAAATTTAATTTTGACTACATATATGAATTTAACATGATGAAAAACTTATAAAATACTAAAATTTTGGAGAGTTCAAAACTCAAACTTGTGATTTTAGCAAATTCTTACCAAATTCTAAGCAATTTTTATAAAAAAAACACTAAAAAAATCTTCCAAAATGTCCAACATCCTAAAGAAACTTTTTTGTTCAAGTCAATGCTAGTCAATGCAACCGAGTAGCAACAAGGCTAGTCAATGCGATCAGGTCTGGCATTGACTAGCATTTTCAAGTAGTATCAAGGATAGTCAAAGCAGTCAGGTCTGGCATTGACCCTTGTGGAAATTTAGTCTCATGTCAAGGAATGTAATCATTGTGTACAACATTCAAGTGCTTCCTTCTATTTTGGCATTTTAATTCCGCATTTGTAGTCTCGCATTCTAAATTTACTCTTAACTATATGTTTTTATATTCAATTTTTAAATTTAAAAACTTTTCATAGTAGCGTCAAGGCCAGTCAATGTCATCAGGTTTAACTTTCACCCGATTACTATGGAGGTTATATATATTGTAAAGATATCATCCTTGAACACATCTTTAAAAAAATGGATAAAGTTTAGTTTTCGCAGTTGCCTTGTAAATAGCATTATTTCCTTGGAGGATATTGTATAAGTTGGTGTTGAACTTACGTCAGGATTTCATAATTTTCCAAAAAACATTTACCTCATCTAATTGTAACATGCTCTAAGTTGGTGTTGAACTTATGTTAGGATTTCATAATTTTCCAAAAAACATTTACCTCATCTAATTGTAACATGCTCTAACTGAGCCTTTATATTTTTGGTACACAGCCTTAAAAAAAAACTCAGCCTTTGAAAATATGCTTTTCTATTTTAAATATAGTATTAGCTAAATAGGATGTGTAAATTTCTATGACATAAAAACAAAATGTCCACTGGTTCTCATTAAGGGTTGAGGATCATTTTTGGATTCTTTAAAGCTCTTTTGACATTTTCAGCTAAATTTTCCTTGGGGGAATTGGCGGGGCCAATTAAGTGCTTAATACATGAATATAGGAAATCTAAATGTAGAGGTTTTGAGATAAAAAATACATGGATCCTACTTGTATGTTTTTTCCTCAGAATAGTTCTTTCATTTGCTTATCTATGTTTCACCTTGTGGGAAATTAATTGGTCCAATTAAGTGCTTAGTACATGGATCAGAGAAATTTTAATGTAGTGATATTGTGTTCAATGCACAGATCCTTGTTGTATATATTGCCTTTTTGAATAGTTCATTTATTTTCAAATCTACAGTTTATCCATAATGAAAGAAAAATTTAGTACATTTTTTTCTAAATCTATAAAAACAAAAACATATTTCCAAGTTGTTTTAGGATTTTTAGAGGTTTTAGCTTACTTCAAAGGTCCTCAAAACCCTAGGGCATAGAGGAACTATGTCCTTCAAATTTTGACCTATCAAACTGCTCTAAGTAAAAAAAATTACTTGGTACATTGTTAGAAAATTCGAAATCTTGGATAAGTACCAAATCAACTTTAATGGTTTTTTTGGATGGAGGAAAAACAATCAATCCATAATGTCAAAATATTTAAGAATTAAATAAAACATGAAATTCATTTATACAAAAATACAATGACATGCCACCAGGTGGCTCTTGTCTTCATATTATTTTTTCCATTTACAATTATGAACCTTAAATCCTAACCGCTATAAAAATCCACCATTTAAAGAAAATCTCAAAAATATTTTGATTATCATGCTTTATAAAATATCCATTATATTTTTCTTTAAATCACACACACACACACACACACACACACATATATATATATATATATATATATATATATATATATATATATATATATATGTATGTTAATGACCATTATTTATTATTAAATTTAAATTATTCATAATTTTAAATATTTTAAAGTGGAAATTGTAAAATAGATATAAATATTTTTTTGGATCAAAATTTAACTGAATTGTATAAATACAAAAAATATTATTAAAAAATATATACCTATTATATATATATATATATATATATATATTAAAATTTAGGGGATTGAATCTATTATCTAGGTGGTTTATCAGTTGGGTTTTCAGAACAAGCACCACAGAGGTTTGCATTCCACTGTCTACGTGGTTAACAACTCTCTAGAAAGGATCACAGTGACTCAGATTTCCCTATTTAGATGGTTAGCAACTATACAACAAACACCACAATGATTTGGTCATCCACTAAACCTCCCAATGACCACACAAGAATAGACACATATTCTAGTGGCATCAAACATATAACATAGGGAATAACACCCAATATGATTAGCTCACCAATTTCTTTAGTTTCACTTTGTCATGCTCCATAGCTCCACACTATTTCACTAGTCTTATGCATCCAACAACCAATCAACTAGAAGAAGTAGAAGGGGAATCAATTTAGAAAACCTTCATGCACTTCTCTATTGCGAGTAGATATCCTTTCCCTCACATACCTCCAGTCTCTCTTCGCTCCCGAGCTTCTCGGTCCACTTCTGCTTTTGATGCCGGTACTACTCTATTCTTCCCGCTCCTTGAATATCTTGTCTTTGTTTATTCCCTTGAGTCATCCTTCTCCCTATAGTTTTGATAATTAAGGGGAGATGGGCATCATCTGTGCCTCACCACTCTTATCCAAATCCAATAATTTTCTCAAACCATGGTAGCCCAATTATTTTCCTACCAACTCTGTTAATAACTCCAATACATTCATGGCTTTTGATTGATGAACTCCCTCTTCACTCAATGGATGTGTGTCCTCTCCTTTAGTAGTAACTTATGTTTACTTTTAATTCTGCCAGTTACAATCCAAGCGCTTTAGCCATCCATGACTCTTCTTGTTAGTATGGATTCTTTGTCGAAGTGTACGAAAAAGACCCACTTTAGCTACGCATAACTAATAGCCCTAACAACAATAATGGCTGCAAAATATCTTCAGATCTGCAATTAGTAGTTAGAGTACAGCAACAAACAGATCTATAAATGGAAAGACATTAAGCAGTAAAGTAAAGAGTTTGCTCCATGCATCCAACAGACAAGACAAGAACACGATTTTTTGAATGAATTTTTTATATTACAGGGCACCTGGGAGGAAACAAGAAGGTGTATCCAGATCTCCTCAATGGGATGGGTTCTTTGTAGTCCTCAGCACTTCAGATCTAAGCTTTCTCTCTCTTGTAGATGTAGAAAACCCAATGCAGAAAATAGAGCTCAATGGGAGCAAAAATGGCAGAAAATGAGACCAAGTGTATAGATCCCGAGTGATCTAGTATGCAACAAAAGGTGAAGAATGAAGGGGAAAACCCTCCTATTTATAACAAAATATTGGGTCATTCTAGATCTTGGTGCATGATTAAAATAATGTTAACCAAATCTAGATCCACCTCTATGGAATATTTTATTATTATTTGTTGGAGGGGAAGGGTGTTTGACTTGGGTCAAATCCCTTGATTAGTGAAAAATAAATAAATAAATGATTTATTTATCTTTTTAAGGAAGTGGTTGGGATATAATCAAATAAATAATGATTTAGTTGATTAATGGTGGTTGATTTGGTCATATTTAACAAGGAATATTATTTAAATAATTATTCCTAGAAAATAATAAGATAACTATAGGTTTATCTCATTAATTTCTTTGTTTTTGGGTTAAACATGACTGGGAATAATAATTAAATTATGGTTTAATTAATTATTCCTTTTGGGGTTTCCTAATTAACATAGTGAAAGCAGTTTTACTTGGGGTAAAACTGGTCTTACATGGTGTACTTGGATCCATCTAATGATGAAAGGTTAGATGACCAAAAAATGGTGAATCTTACACTAGAAGTACACACCTATATATACATGATACAGGGATAACGAAAAAAGGTTGTTACGCCATTCAACTTTAGAAAAGCATGGAATGCAAAAAAAGTCACTCAATCTTGTTCATAGTGAAATTTTTGCATTAATAAGCCTTCATTGGTAGGTTTGAAGTTTATTTTAACCTTCATTCATGATTTATCAATGCTTATTTAGGTTTATTTCATGAAAATGAGATTCATGTCTTTGAAATATTCAAGGAATTTAAGGTATTGTATGAACAACAAGGCAATAAACCCATTAAATTCCTAAGATATAATAATGGAGGACAATATGCAAATCAACCATTTGAATAATATTTTGTTCAATTAGATATCTCTTAGTAGTTTTTTATCCCTCATAATCCTTAATAGAAGGGTGTGGTAGAGTGTAATAATTGAACCCTTGTTGAGATGACTCGATGTCTCTCTCAAGCCAAAGATCAGTTCACCAAGTTTTGGACTCTATTAGTTCTATGAGTCCAATTAAGAGATAATATGGTGAGAAGCCTTCAATCAACCACCTCATAGTTTTCAGATCTATTGCTTGCCTACATATTTCCAATGATTACAAAAATAAATTGAATGAAAAGTGTCATGCTTGCATCATTATGGGATACTCTGAAGAGTCAAAATCCTATCAAATATTTAATCTATTAAAAAAAAAAATTTATCAATAGAATATCATCTTTAATGAGAAGTATTATGGCATTAATTTGTTGAATTATTCCTCTCGATTGTTACATAGTGATCCCTTTATTATTACAAACAATGGATCAAATATTTATTTTTTCAGTATCTTGACTACTGAATGAACCACTGTCTATGAGTTGATTGATCGAAAATTATCTGTAACTCAAACCATAACCTCTCCTAATCATATTTTGAAATAGATTTCAATTCACTGTCTAATTATTTACTTCAACAAGTTTATAAAACAATTGAATTCACAAGAACTATTTGTAATGATATTTCGTAAGGCTGACAAAATCCCATTTAGAAGCGACATGTTAGAATTTGTCTAATGACCACTATTCATGAGTCTTGTGATCCATATTTCTATTTTGATATATAAGGAATACATTAATGAGACCTGACTATGTGGGATGACACATATTCTCTTTTGAAGAACCATACTTGGGACTTAGTCCTCAACCATAAGAGAATAATGTTGTGAAACTTTCATTAGTATATAAGATCAATTTCACTGCAAACACGTTGTTAAGCATCATAAGGATTTTTTGGTTGCAAAATGATTTTCACAACAGGAAGGAATCATCTACTTTGAGACATTTTTCTTTGTTGCAAAGATGAATTATGTTTGAATGATTCTTTACATTCCTGCTCATTTTGGATGGAAAATTCATTTTATGGGTTTTAAGAGTGCCTTTCTTCATGACGACTTATCGAAATAAATATATACGAATAAACCCCTTGGTTTTATGACAAAATCCAAATTTTTATTGATTGTAGAAGTCAATGTATTGTTTGAAGCGAGTCTCCCATGCTTGGTGTGCTTAGATTGATGTATTCATTCTCAATATTGGGTTCAAATGTTTTGAATTTGAACACATCCTTTATGTATTACATAATATTGGTGATAATTTGATTATTATTTTATATGTTGATAATATTATCATAACTAGTAATAATACGAATTGCTTTTTGAGATTGAAGAGTTGACTTGTTGACACCTTCGTGATTATAGATATTCTTCTATATTTCTTTCTTGGTATTGGAGTTTTACCATGACATGATGGTATCTTTCTCTCTCAATCTAAATATATATTGGAGTTATTGAAATAATTTAGGATGATTGTAAGCCATGTGCTACACCCTTTTAGTTGGGTGTAAAATTGAGTAAAGAGTGCCAATATTTGAAAGTCACTGCTACCCTTTATCAAAATTTTGTCAGTGGCCTTATTTACTTAACTTACAATTGACGTGACATCTTCTTTATCGTTCATTGTGGTTTCTCAATTTATACATGATCTACAAGAAAGCAACTGGGACGTTACAAAGTGAATTATTCATTACAATAAAGATAACTCTCATTTTGATATCAAACATTGTTGAAGTGTAGATTTATTAATCAACTTCATTGATTCCAATTGGGTTGGAAACAATGATGAGAAAAAAAATCCACTTATGGCTATGTGCTTCACTTGAGTGTTAGACTTGTGATTTGGTCATGGAAGAAAAACTATGTAATCTCTTTTTTAACTATGGAATCAAAATATATTAGAGTTATTACTGTAGAGATGGATATAATTTATTCATTCCAACAATAAAAATATAATTTTAATTCAATAATAATTTAAAAATCCCATCAAAATATTAAATAAATATTTTTTCAAAACTTGATTATAATTATTAGTAATTTGGGTACAAAATTTTATGCAACTAAATAAAAAAGGAAAATAGCAATCCAAAAATATTAACACCATCTCAAAAAAAAAAAAAAAAAACTGGTGGAACCATAAAAAAGTTTATAAATATCATAAAATAATATCATTTATAGAATTGAATTTGAATGCAATTATTATTAGTGTCGCCATTTACTCGTCGAATATGGTGACAAATGAAGCCTACTCATCATAAAAGTAACTAAAATGTTTCATAATAATCTTTATGACCTTCAAATTTAATGAAGGAATTTGAATTTCAAATTCCAACTCTTAGAGGTTTCAACTCTTTTTAGTCACATCAAGTAGATAGGGCACAGCTATGTTTTGTAACAACAGATTATTGTGAAATGCCTGACATGCTAAGAAATAACTTGAGCAAAAACATCCTCTCTTTCCTGGATTTGAACCACCTACCAATGACAAGAACTCATTATGCTTATCATTGTGTCGAGAGGTGCATTCTAGAACCCAATATGACCCCAATGTGTGAGTATATCATGTCATATATATATATATATATGCTTGAATCTTAAATTATATATAACTTTTTAATCTTATTAATGGACTAAAATTAATTAAATATAACTATGTATTATTATATATAATTTGAATAGATAATAAATCATCTCATGTGTTTAATAGTTCTTTTATCATATATGTGAATTAGAATGGTTCATAAATTAAATTTACCTTTAACAAAAAAATTACCACATTAAAATTCCAAATTAGGTAAAATATTAAACATCTTTACTCATATTTACTAAAGCTAATAGTATCTCTTAAATCAAAGGAAAAAGGTTAATTCAACACAAAGAATTGAAAATCCTACTCCAAAATATTTTAATATTTCTTTTCATTAAATGTTGAAGTTTGCAACAAGAAAAAGTGAAATTGGCATCCAGAAACAACATGACAGCACCTACACTAGTGTGGGACCACAGGTCGTGTAGTGATGGGTCCTAGCGATACATTAGTGTGAAATTCAATTTATTTAATAAATTGGATATGTGTTAAATTTAATTATCACTTAATTAAATTGGACAATAAAATGTTAGCTTATCTCATAATCACTTGTAATAGTTAACTGAGTGTGATAAACTCAGTTAGCTTATGGAATTCGAGTTGAGTGTAATTGGTGAGGCATGCAAAGTGATTCTATGTGTTTTAGAGTTCAAGTTGCATTTAAGTCCATGATTTTAATGCATGAGTAATCATTAAAATCATTAACTCAGCTTATGGCAGTAAGTCATTGAACTAGTTGAACTTGTTTAATTAGTGAGAGATCAACCGAATTAATATTATTTAATTCACAATTAGTGATATGCCATGCGAACTGATGAGATTTACTATTAATATTTTCATGCATGTGCATCTGGAGATCCAGTTGAGACAAATGTTAAAGGGAAGTTAACTATAAGTTGTGATATTAACATGCTGCTCAGATGCAGTTAAAACACCATAAGATGCCCATGATACTCAACGCAGTTGAGGAAGGTTGAAATTCCTAAAGAACAGGGATTGAATTCTTCAAGAATTGCGTGAGCAAGGTAGGCTAAAGACAGACTGAGAATTGGCTAAGTGTTGGCCCAAATTTGTCTCGATTAGTGTGAGACGATTAGTAAATTGTAGGAGACTCTTGTGAGAAGAGTGCATTGCAATTGTTTCATGATGTTGAGGTTGCAACAAGATGATGAGCTTAGGAAAGAAGTCGCTTCACCAAGTGGGCCTGCAGATATTTTTGCCACTTATTTTTAGACATATGGATCATGTTCTATGAGTTGCAGGATGCTATTTGTGGATGGTTGGTTAAGTTGGAAAAAATAGATGGACTTCTATTTTTAGACATATTGGGCGGAATCTATTTTTAGATTGCCAGTCTAAAAATAGATATGTCGAATATTATTAGCTTTTAATAATATTTGGACTATAAACATTATCTTATTCTCTTGGAGCACTTCAGTTAAGTGCAAAGATGTGGCACAAGAGCTGACAGAAGGAATTACGCTATTCCCGAGGGTTAAGTGGAGCTATTGCATGGATACTTCAGTTAGAACTCATGTGACAGAGTTTGGTGGAGTTGATTGAGGAAGTTAATGGAGTTGTGTTCAGTTTAACTAATCTAAACATAGTTGAGATAGTTGTATCTAGTCTAATTGATTGATACAATAGTGAGAGTGGTGTGAATTAATTATTAATTAATTCACTAATTATAAACTCATTAATCAACTAAAGAATACATCAGTTAACTTCAGTGCATGGACAGTTTCAGTGGAGACCAGTGGAGAGGTAGGTGAAAGAGAAGTGTGACTATCAGTTGTGACTATACTGGTGCATGAGTTTGCACCACACATTGATGGAGATGCCAATGAGGATTGCGCAGTGCAAGCCAGGTGGATTCGAACTCATTCAAAGCCCATATTCAGCAGGGATTGTGCAGTAGAGGTAGGCTAGCAGGTGGTAGTGGATCAGTGCATGGATTTGGTAGATCAGGACCTGATTAGTGTGTAGCGATTGGAGATATTGAGAGCTTGTGATAAGCTTTGTATTATGATTGTTACAAGACCTCTATGACATATATTATACAGATAGTTGGGGGTTTTCAACTTTAAGCTTTCCCATAAATCACTGTGTTAATGTGTGTGAATTTTTATGGTTTTAATGTGTGCATGCAATTGATTTAATTTCCGCATATGATGATCAATGGTGGAATAGATTCTGTATTGTGCATGAAGTCAAATAGTGTGTGATCAGGAGAATCTTAGGCATATAACATATCATTTATATAATTTCTACATGGTATCAGAGCGATAGTTGATCATTGGAGCAATTGCAAAAGCATTGAAGCGATTGAGTTTTGTGCTGGTGGAATTCGAATTTGCAATAGTGTTTTCTTGGTGTCAAAGTTGAGATGTATTTCAACAGATTTCGATTGGAGTATGCCCTTGAGGGCAGCTCAAATTATATTGCATGGAAGGATAGGATGGAGGTGGTTCTGGAGGATAATGGGTTGAAGGAGTTCATAGATGCAGAAATTCCAAAACCTGCTTCTAGCGATGCTGCTGCACTTGACGCATGGCAAAAGAAGACAAAAAATTGTCGAAGGATTCTGTTGGAAGGTGTGAAGGATCACATAGTGTCCAACCTTCATGGTAAAGTTTCTCCATTCTTGATGTGGAAAGCTTTGACAGACTTGTTCCAAAGCAAGAGCGACCAGAGGAAGTTGGCGCTCAAGGATAAGCTCAGGAAAATAAAAATGGAGAAGGGCGAGAGTATACCCAAGTACCTCACGAAGTTTGTCCAGTGCAGGGATGAGCTGGGAAGTGTGGGGGTTACTGTAGATGAAGAGGACTTGGTGATATTGGCTCTCCTTGGGCTTCTGAAGAGTTGGCATTCCTATGAGGACACTGTCAATGGTCGGGAGAAACTGCCAGGATGGGAGCGA
Source organism: Pinus albicaulis (assembly GCA_034641835.2). Taxonomy (NCBI): domain Eukaryota; kingdom Viridiplantae; phylum Streptophyta; class Pinopsida; order Pinales; family Pinaceae; genus Pinus; species Pinus albicaulis. The sequence goes on along the minus strand of JAXQQM020083484.1, from coordinate 150,086 downwards.
CTTTGGTCGGATCTTGTGCAGGAGGAGATAAGGCAGAGTACCAAGGATGGATCTTCATCAAAGAATGAAGATGAAGAAAATTGTGCTTTGGCTGCCAAAGCAAGGAAGGGGAAGAGCAAGAAGAATTCTTCTCAATTCGGTGCGAAAGGCAAGAAGCAGGACATGTCCAAGGTGAAGTGCTTTCACTGTCACCAACACGAACATTAGGCCACTAATTGTCCACAGAAGAAGAAAAATAAGCAAGCTACTGGATATGCAGATGGAGAGGCCTTAGCCTCGCAGTTTGAGCTAGATTTTTCGTTGATCGCATGCTTGGTCTCAAGTGTGATGGGTTCAGTGTGGTTTCTTGACAGTGGTGCATCTTTTCATATGACCGAAGACAAAGATTTGTTCAGTGATCTGGATGAGAAGGATCTTGGAGTGCACATCGAGATGGGCGATGATGGTAGATACAAAGGTGGACCGGTATCAAGACCATTTCTCGGAGAGGGAATCTAGTAAACCTTTCATATTGAAGGATGTCATGCATGTTCCAGGATTGAAGAAGAATTTGATCTTTGTGGCTATGTTGGAAGACAAGGGATATGATGTTGTCTTTAGCGAGGGAAAGGCTTTCCTGCGCAATAAGGCAACTGGTGAAATCCGGAGGATAGGGGTTCGAGTTAAGAACCTTTATCAATTGCAGGTAGATGGCTGCGTAGCAATGGCAGGCAAAGCGGAAGCAGTGGTGAGCCGGGATGAGGGTGGATTGTGGCACAGGAGATTGGGCCATCTTCACCATGGCGCTTTGAAAATTTTGTAGCAAATTTCTACCAGGCTTCCCAAGAGTACACTTGCACAGTCAGATTAGTGCAAGAGATGTACTTTGGGAAAATTTGTGAAAGCCACCTTTCATGAGAAGGATAGTCGCACCACGACAATCCTTGAGAGAATTCACACAGACGTGTGTGGACCTTTCTCAGTAGCTTCGATAGCAAAGCACAGGTGCTATGTGATATTTGTTGATGATTTTTCTCAATAGTGCTGGATCTTCTTCATGCAGAAGAAGAGCGAGACATACTCAAAGTTCTGTGAGTTCAAGGCACTAGTGGAGAAAGAATCGGGGAAGCAGGTTAAGGCTCTTAGGAGCGACAATGGTGGTGAATTCATCTCTGGAAAATTCAAGGACTTTTGCAGTGCAGAAGGAATTCGAAGAGAGTTCACAAAGGCCTTCAACCCACAAAAGCAGTAATGGGGCGGAGGAAGAATAGAACGATCGTGGGTGCTGCACGGGCGATGTTGCATGATCAGGGCCTTCCCATACACTTGTGGGCCGAGGCATGCAATACTGCAGTATATGTGCAGAACCGTTGTCCTCACAGGATACTTGGCATGAGTACACCCGAGGAGGCGTTTTCTGGTAAGAGGCCTGATATTTCTCATTTGAGGATTTTTGGTTCACCTGTTTACATTCATGTGACGAAGGATGCCAGGAAGAAGCTGGAGCCGACTGCGGAGGTTGGGATATTTGTGGGGTACACTGATACGCCCCACAACTATCGTGTGTATTTTCTAGACAGTCGCAAGACTGTTGTGCGACGGGATATCAAATTTCATGAGGAGAAAGCCATGAAGTGTTCGCTTGAGAGGGAGCCACACTTGCATGCAGATGAGGAGCTATTAGTTCCTAAGGATGAGCCTCAGGATGTGGATCACCCACAAGAGGAGGTTCATGGAGTGGAATAAACCACTCATGCAGCGCCAACCATCAGAGGGAGGAATCGCACTACAAAAGCTGAGCGACTGAATCTTGATGCAGAGCATGGGCTGTAGGAGCACCTACATCACAAACGTAGACGGAGATAGTCACTCCGACCGATATACTGGATACATGGCTATGATGAGCAAGTGTGTCATGACAGAGCCATCCTCTTTCGAGGAAGCTGTGGAGGACCCTGCATGGGTAGATGCCATGGTGGAAGAGTATGATTCGATTGTCAGAAACAGTGCATGGGAGATTGTCCCAAGGCCGGAAGGGAAATAAGTGGTAGGTTCGAGATGGATCTACAAAGTGAAGCAAGCCATCGACAGAGTGTCGAGAGAAGTACAAGGAAGCCATGTTGTCCCAAGCTTCTGCGTACGAGATGATCGACTATGAGAAACTCTCTGCACCTCGTCGTATGGTATTCTTCCATATGGAGCATCCTATCTCTCTCAATACAGATGGGGTGGCACATTCATTAGATGGATGTGAAGACTGCGTTCCTCAACGGAGTCATTGAGGAGGAGGTGTACATAGAGCAGCCCGAAGGTTTCGAGATCTTCAGCAGTGAGTCACATGTGTGCAAGCTAAAAAGAGCATTGTATGGGCTGAAACAAGCACCTCGTGCTTGGTACACACAGATCGACAGTTATTTTACCGGACTTGGTTTTACCAAGAGCGAGGCGGATCCCAACCTATACCAGATAGTGGTTGAGGGTAAGTTGCTGATCATTGTACTTTATGTAGATGATTTGATACTGACCGGTGATGAACAGTTGATACTCTCATGCAAGGCTGATCTTGCAAAAGAGTTTGAGATGAAGGACTTGGGCCTCCTTCATTATTTCATGGGATTGGAAATTTGGCAGCGCAGTGATGGACTGTTTGTTTCTCAAGGAAAGTATGCCCGGGAGATACTGGAGAAGTTCAACATGCATGGCTGCAAGCCTGTTGATACTCCTCTTCCTGGTGGTTGGAGGAAGGAGGATGCTACTTCGGCGGAGGTAGTGGATACCACTGTTTATCGACAGTTGGTGGGGTCGCTTATGTATCTAGTCAATACGTGACCCAATATATGCTATGCAGTTAACCAGCTTTCACAAGTTATGGTTAAGCCTACCAAGCTATTTTGGAAGGCGGGGAAGCATGTATTGAGATATCTCAGAGGCACATCAGGATATGGATTGTGGTATAGACAGTTGGATGAGGTGAAGTTTCATGGCTTCATGATGCAGACTGGGCAGTGGAGCCCAATCTGAGCGTAAAGAGCACATCTGGAGGGATTTTCAGTATCGGTTCGACAATAGTTTCTTGGTACAGCAGGAAGCAGAGATCCGTGGCACTCAGTTCAGCAGAGGCTGAGTATATGGCAGCGAGTTTGGCTGCATGCGAGGCTATATGGATGAGGAAGATCCTGGTCGGGTTGTTCGGTTCACACTTAGATCCTACTATGATATATTGTGATAATCAGAGTTGCATCAAACTCTCGGTTAATCCAGTATTTCATGATAGATCTAAACACATTGACATCCGGTATCATCATATCAAATATTGTGTGCAGCGGAGAATCATGTTACTTTCATACATTCCTACGGAGGATCAGGATGCTGATATCTTGACGAAGGCGCTCACCAGGAGCAAATTCGAATACCACAGGGGCAGGATAGGGGTTGCAGATAATCCTTATCTTGTTGAGAGGGAGTGTTGAGATTGCAATAAGATGATGAGCTTAGTGGAAAGGAGTCGCCTTCACTAAGTGGGCCCGCAGGCTATTTTTGGCGCAAAGTCTATTTTTAGACTATGTCTATTTTTAGACATATGGATCATGTTCTATGAGTTGCAGGATGCTATTTGTGGATGGTTGGTCAAGTTGGAAAAAACAGATGGACTTCTATTTTTAGACATATTGGGCGGAATCTATTTTTAGATTGCCAGTCTAAAAATAGATATGTCGAATATTATTAGCTCTTAATAATATTTGGACTATAAACATTATCTTATTCTCTTGGAGCACTTCAGTTAAGTGCATAGATGTGGCACAGGATCTGACAGAAGGAATTACACTATTCTTGAGGGTTAATTGGAGCTATTGCATGGAGACTTCAGTTAGAACTCATGTGACAAAGTTTGGTGGAGTTGATTGAGGTAGTTGGTGGAGTTGTGTTCAGTTTAACTTAGTTAGACACAGTTGAGCTAGTTGTATCTAGTCTAACTGATTGATACACTAGTGAGAGTGGTGTGAATTAATTAATAATTAATTCACTAAATATTAACTCATTAATCAATTGAAGAATACATCAGTTAACTACAGTGCATGGACAGTTTCAGTGGAGACCAGTGGAGAGATAGGTGAAAGAGCAGTGTGACTATCAGTTGTGACTATACTGGTGCATGAGTTTGCACCACACATTGATGGAGATGCCAATGAGGATTGCGCAGTGCAAGCCAGGTGGATTCAAACTCATTCAGAGCCCATATTCAACAGGGATTGCACAGTAGAGGCAGGCTAGCAGGTGGCAGTGGATCGGTGCATGGATTTGCTAGATCAGGACCTGATTAGTATGTAGTGATTGGAGATACTGAGAGCTTGTGATTAGCTTTGTATTATGATTGTTACATGATCTCTATGATATATATTATACAGATAGTTGGGGGTTTTCAGCTTTAAGCTTTCCCATAAATCACTATGTTAATGTGTGTGAATTTTTATGTGTTACACTGAAAATTGTCATCCTGACATTTTGCTATGTGTATGAGCTCATTTTCACTCATAATTCTCCCTTTTGCAAGTCTAACATATCATTTCCTCATTTCAAGCCTTGAAAATCAGAGAAATGTTCCTAAAAATATCTTAAACTTTGGTGTCGCACTTTCTCTTTATCTTGCCTGCGGTCCCGCATCTAATGTTCAGCTCTCTTGCGTATCTAAACGCACTTTATATGTGTTAAAGGTGCGGACCCCTGTAAGATAAAAAAGGCGCAATTAAATTCCAAAAAGCTCAATAAAAGTGAATTCTAGAAGCTTCCAGAAAATATCTTGCGGTGATAGAACCGCTCTTATGAGGTGCATGTATCCCTTACCTTATGGAGCTAACCCCTTGATGTGAGGAGCTTATCCCTTTGAAGGAGGATTCTATCCCTTCATAGTTGGAACAAAAAACCTCCTCTTTTCCACTATAAAAAGAGGCATTGAGTAGCCTCAAGGGGGAGTTCAAGCTTTAGAATATTTTAAGTTAAGTGTTGTTGAGATTTAGACTCAGTTAACTAAGACTTTTGTGAGGAGAGATTACATACGTCTATTTGTCTTGGTTGGAGGAGTGCAGAGCTTATCAAAGTAAAGGAGACTCCTGCTTCGGACCTTGGGAAGGCCTGTGCAACATCAAGGCTCAGGTTGTAAGGTTTTCCTTCTTTTGAAATTAATACAAATATACTCATTTTTCTCAATAAGCTTTCAGTTAATGGTTTATTTCATAGATTCCTTGATCACTATGATAAGCATGGTTTATGATGATTTCTATACAAGTGCTATGTAATATTTTTCTTGTTTGTGACTGCAGGTTAATGAGGAAAACTCCTTCAAGCGCGCGAGGGACAACAACGACTTCAAACAAGCGCTGGACATATGGTAAGTCTTTTACACCTCTATAGAGCTTTTCGTAGATCATATATGCTTAGAGAAAGATTAGTTTATTTGGCTGTTTGTTGCTAGATACTTTTAGTACTAGGAAGATCGGTCTTGTTTGCAAGACGGATTAATCCACACAACAAATTGGTGACTTCGCTGGGGAAAGAACTTGTTTTTTTTTGTTCTCTTTTAATTTGATTTGAGGAAACGTTTTTCCTGGTTTTTTATTGATAGACATCTGCCTGGGTAGCTTAGGTTTTCTCTATTTTTGAAAATTTTTAGATCTTTTATGTTTTTCTCTAGTTTTTCTTGGGACCGCACTTTGCCTTCTTTGCACAGTGCAGGCAATTTCGCATCTTTGCTTGAGTAAACAATGCGGTACCTCACCTGTTACTTCTGCAAGCCTGCGGACCCCGTTAAATTTTTGAAAAACGCTAGATTTCTCTCTTTAGTTTATTTTTATTTTGATTTAGAGTTTTCGGTTTATGCCCAGATTAATGATTGTTTCTGTCAAAAGCCTTCTTTGAATGAATCTTAGCAGTATTGGTGTTTTGATGATTTTCTAGAAGTTTTGTGTTTTGCATTGTTTTTCACTTGGTCTTTGTAGTGATTCGAAGCATTGACTGTTTGAAGTACCTAAGATTACATTGGTCTTTTTTCCTTTTTGCTGAATCTGACCTGATTGTGAAATCATCCTTTATTGAGAAATAGAGTTACCTGTTTCTTTGCAAATCTTCGAAAAGAAACTTTGTTATAGGTTTTTGAATTTCATTTTTTATAAAAAACATATTTGAGTGTTTTTTATCTATTTGTTATTTTGAACAAATAGATCCTTAGTTTGCTGAATAACTAAGTAAAACATTCTTCAAAAAAAATCTTAAAGCTTTTATTCGATTAGATTATTAAAATTTGTAGATCTTAGAATTAGTTTTATAGTTTTGAGTGCTTTTAAAATTTTGTAGATCTCTTTTGAAAGAAACTTGTTTTGTAGCTTCAAGTTTTTGAAAGTGAAAGGATTTTCTTGTGAGATTTGATAATTTGTTTCATTTTGAGTTATTGCTAAAAAGACAAAAATATTTTCTTTCAATTGTTCTTTATGGTTAAAGAAGGAATTGTTTATTAAAAGAATTGCATTCTCCAACTCTTTCTTAAATAGAATTTCATTGAAAGGAAACGATCCGATTATCACTTTTAGGTGCATTTTTAGTGTTTTTTGGAAGTCGAGTCTTCACACCATCAGAGTTTCATTTCTGCACCCATTGAATTAAGAAATAGCTCCTAAAAGTAACGCTTAATTAAAATTCATCTAGCAATCTTTTTATTTTCTAGGGCTCTTATCACCAACATAGCTTAGTCTAGTATATTGGAGTAGGGAGTAATTAACTCTCCAAGATAGTAAAAACAAACAAGTAGACAAATCTTGCGGTAGGAAATAAATCCAATTTTAATTTGTATAATCTGGGAAGCTTCTCTTAAATAAGTCAATCACGAGATCATGTCTGAACCTTTAAGACAATCAATTTTGTTTCATTTGGGAAGATAGAATATTTTGCGCGCATTACAAATGGCAAACCTCGGATTAACTATTGTCGAGGAGCCTGGGGTCACTTGTTGGTAAACCTCGGATTAACCATGTCGAGGAACCTTCAAGGGGATTGAGCTTTGTTACTTTTCCCTTGCGCGTGGGATCAAATCATAGACTGTTCCCCTAGTTATATTTGTTACTATTGGTAACCTTAGTGTCCACAAACTTAAGATTATTTCCTAAGGTGATGGTGAAGGAAAGATCTCACTGTACCTGGAGCAGATGTCGACTAGACTCACTTGGACTCTCTGGGGGGTTCTCTTCACGCGAGATGGTTTTGTGAGGAAACTTGTGCTAGTCTGTTTCATTAAGCAGGTTGTCGGGGTAATTGTTCCAACCGCCCTTTTTGTATTAAATTTCTACGAAGTTGGATTTCATCACCGACTAGTGTTTTTAGTACGGGAAGTTACTGTTTGTGTGTGGTTTGAACTCTTAGATTTTTAAGCTTGTGATTCAGCTATTTGTTTCTTTAGAGACTTTAGGTGTTTTCATTGAAATTTTCTTTGTTTGCGTGTGATTAGTTAAATATTTAATCGTGGCGAAATTTCCGAGACAATCCTGGAGACTACAAGGGAAACCCCCTGAATATACACCAAGTCAGCTTGAAGGGCTTCGTGCTATGGTATCATCTAGTAGCAGTAGAATTAAATCAACAGAAGTTGGGACTTCATCTATAGTTGTTCATCCTGATTATCAAACACCCATAACAGAACACATTCAAGAGCCGATTTCGGTTTCTGAAGTTACCGGTAGTATTTCTCCTACCAGTGAACTAGCTGATGAACCTGAAATCTCTGAACCTGAAATTGAACCTTCTATTTTGGAAACATCCTCAGGATTTATTACGCCAACTTCTAGTGATCCTAGTTCACCTAGGGTAAGAAATATTTTCACTGAAGATCTTCCATCTGGACTAATTTCTATTGAAGAACTTACTAATCCAGACGAAGAGTTATCTCTTCCCGACTCCCCTCAGTCTTTAAATCTTAGGGAACATGAATAAATTTTCTACAACCCTACTCGAACTACTGCTTGGTATTTATCCTTAACCAATCTTTTAGAGAATCCGGGTCTTTATTTTTCTCCACCTCGAATTCCATTTCATCCAACACCCAGAGGTTACTATCCATCATCCATTATGGCAGGAGAGTCATCCATTTTTTCCCAGACACCGGAAGCATTTTTACACGGTGGTCCTTCTATTCCTTCGGGATATTAGGCTCTGTCTGGTGCTTTCTCCAGAGAAGCTCCTCAACCTATTAAACAAGTGTTATCATCTAGTTTAAGTGGAATTAAAACTGAAACGTCAAACGTAGAGAAAATATTTATGATGTCTGGTAATATTCCAAATCCGCAACCTCGAGGCAGGTAGTTACCTCCTGGAGGGCAATCTCAGGGAAATCAGTTACCGCTTGGGGGGCAACCTCAAGGTGGTCAGTTACCGCCTGGAGGGCAACCTTCAGCAAGTCAGTTACCACCTGGGGGGCAACCTCAACGTAGCTTTTTCCCAGGAAAAACTGTGGAATCCTATTATTTTGGGGGAAAACCCCAAGGATAGTACATACCTCAAGGATATCAACCTTCAGGACAGTACATACCCCAGGGTCAAACCCAAGCTCAATATGCTCCTCAGGGTCTTTATCAACCCCAGCTTCAGTACGCGCCTCAGGGTTATCAACCTCAAGGTCAGTACCCAATTCAAGGTTACCAACAGCCTTCTAGTCAGTCATCTATACAAGGAGCCAAAAATTTACCACTTAATTATCAACCCTACGTTCAACCAAGTTATGGTCCTTACGTTCAACCTTCTGCGGGACAATACCCCGGAATGAATATGGTGTGGGATCCATCCCAATATCAACAACCTATGCAGCCTAATGTGCAGTTTCCTTTTCAATCTGGATAGCCTTTGGTTTCTGGTCCAACCTAGCAACCTATCCAGCCTACTATTCAAATTCCTACACCTAGTTCTGTTCAGCAGTCTGCGCCTAGTACACCTCAGACTCTGCCTCAAACTGCTGCAACGTCTGTTCAACCTGTAACATCTATTTATGGAGTATCTGTAACTCAGAGTTCGTTTATCCATGCATCCGTGCAAATCCCTCAAGTCTCTGTACCCCAGTCAGCACCTTCAATTTAGACTTCGGTTCAGATGCCTGCAGGACAAGCCGATAAAAGTACAGTTGTCACAAGTCAACCGCAATTCACGTATCAACCATACCAGGGATATCCTCAATTCGGTCCCGGTTCACAAAATCCAAGTTATTAGTATCAACCGTACCCTGGCTATACGTATCAACAGCCACATCAACCTCAGTTTGGTCCAGTTAATCCTGGTTTTCCGGGAGGTTACACAATTCCTAACGCAAATCCGATTCCCAGTTATCCTGGGTATCCACCTCTTGGAACTGCTTTGGCTACTCAAGGTTTTCATGACCCTAACTGTCAGTTACCATTTATTGCAACTTTTGATTTACCTGATTTAACGTGTCTTACGAATGATCCGATTTTCTATTATCCGTACTGGCCGCCAATGCTGCATAAGTTGCCCAGTGATATACCCAAATTCAAAGGTAAGTCAGGAGAGGATCCATCAAATCAAGTCATGACTTATCACCTCTAGTGTGCATCTAATTCAATTATTGATGATTCGATTCACTTACGTGTTTTCCAAATAACTCTTATTGGTATTGCAGTCAAATGGTACATTGAGTTACCACGAGGCTCGTTTAATAATTTCAGTCAGTTAGCAACTGCCTTCTTGACTCATTTTCAGTTGCCTATCAGATACGACAATGGCACGGAATTATTAACTTCACTAAAACAATCTACATCTACATATATTTCTGATCATATTCATGAATGGCGACGTAGAAGGCGTTTGGTGAAAGTTTACATTCCGAATCAAATTTTGGTAGAATGGTTTGTCAAATCATTGTTTCCCAAAATCACTGAAGATGTAGCTAAGGTTGGTGTTGTTATTGAAGAGCAAGTAATTTCTCAAGATCAGTACCTTGACCTCGTTTATACGTAGTCAGGTACTTTACACGAAAAAATCCCCGACCTTCCAAAACAAGGTCAAATAGCTGCTGCTCCCTCAGGGTCTCATGCCGTTGAAGGTATGATTGGTACAGTCAATACTAGAAGTAAGAAGAAATATTCAAAGAATTCTTCTCCTATTATAACTTTACGAGATTCCCCAAAAGGAGAATCTTGCCCTGAAATTTTTGCCGACATTCATGTCGTAGAAACATCTACGGAAAAATCTAAATCCGGTGGTAAATAGAAAGGGAAGAATAAAAACAAAAAGAATTCCAAAGAAAAAACTGATAAAAATGAATCCAATGATGAAAAGCGCAAACCTCGCTATCCTTGTTACATTTGTGACGAGGATAATTTTACTAAGGAATGCCCACATCGAGCAGAGGTTGAAAAATTTGTTAAAGGTTCACAACAGCCTGCTGTCTTGAAGGATCCTTTTCCGACTCAAGATAGCAAGATGGTTGGTTCCACCTCGACTGCTTCAGAAGAACCTATTTTGATGATGTCTCATGTAAGGATTGCGACGCGATCGCAAGATTATGGTACTAAGAATCCTGTTGATGGTAAAGAAGTAGAATATTCTAGTGCAAATACATCAACTACACCTCCTCCTATTTCTGGTCCACTACAAATCGAGAAACAAAATCCAGACTTAATAATCAAACTGCCAGCTAAAGGTGTTCTTCGTAAATCAGCTTTCAATCCACATGCGAGAGCTACTCAGAATTACAACATTGTTGAAGATTTAGCTATTTCTCCTTCAGCAATGTCAGCTTTGGAAGTGCTGCAATCATGCCCAGCACAACGTAAATTTCTTTTTTCTGCCATAGGAGCTGTAGATATATCGATATTCGGGATTCCAACCTTATAATGATGGAAGTTTAGAGAATAGTAAATCTTGCCTACCTGTTGAAGCCCCGAAAATCGGGTCTACAACAAGAGGGATACCCACCCGGTCCGGACCTTGGTTAGCAGCTCCTTTTCCATTTGGTGTAGTGGGTCCGACTGGGGATAATGGGACCAGTTTCCCAATATGTGTGTGTGTGTTGAAAATAGATATTTCCTCTCTAAAAAGGTTCCTAAGTGAAATGCTTTTTATTCTATTTCTAATCTAATCATATGCAAATTTTATTCTAATTTAAACGGAAATATCTAATTCTAAACTAAACCCGGGATGTAATCTCATTTATGCGATCTAAAAATAATTTCAAATAAAAGCTGATAATAAATATTATTCAACTTCTATAGAAAAATTAAATAAAGATGAACCACTTCATATAAAAGTTGATGAAATAGTTGGCAAACATATCGCATAATAATTTATTCATATACTAAGCATAAACAAATAGTCATCACCGTACAAAAGTGCCAAATGATAACTAAAGCATTAAAGCATCGGTATATAAATAGCTGAACATAAATATCACTTTTAACACGAAATGAGAAAAATTTAAGAGACAAAAAGTGCTATACATTTATGTTGGGTTTACATATGAAGCTAGAAGCAATAATAATTGTCTTTTCCTAATCCAACATCTATAAAGTACTGAAAACCCTGTAACATTGATCTGGCAGATATTAGACACAGATATCAATAAATCTCATTCCATTCATTCATCAAAACCTCCTCTGAGGGTGCAGAAGTGCATGTTCTGAGGACAAGTTTTTGAAAAATTTCACGACCCTTCTCTTCAGCTTTCTGTTTGCAATTGCTGTGCTTGTGGTAGGTATCTCGGAATGGTTTCTGAAATTAAATTAACCTTGTGCAAATTTTCATTTACATAATCAGCAATGTGGCTCGTTGCTGTAGCTGCTTCCTCTGCTGCTTTTTCTGCCTCTCTGATCTGTGCATCCCATTTATTGAAGAGCATTTCTTTATGGCTGTCATTGATAATTGGTGCTCCTACTCTTTTTCTTTCCTCTGTATTTTTCCATGTCAAATAATTAGTAACTCTTTCATTAGTTAAATCATAATCATGTCATAATTCTACAACATGATTAGTGATTTTATCACTTTCTTGACAAAAAGAGTTCCACTGTAAAATATTTTGGCATAATATATCTTGTTGTTGCAGAAGTTGATTATTCAAAGAAATAGACTCTGAGATAAATTCTGTAAGCTTGGGGTCGTCTTTATGCGTTTCTTGCATAATCTGTATTTTTTTTCTTTTTCGGCCAAGCTTTTCTGATACTCGATCTTCATTTGCTGAAACTCTTGCTGCAACTTTTCAAATCGTATCTGTGCTTCACTGTTGGAATGTGCTTGTTGCAATTGTTGTTGCAGAACTTGTATCTGATTCTCTTTTTCATTTAATAACAGTCGCACCTCAGATGCTTTGTCAATAGTGGCAGAGGCATAAGCTCCTGTAATCTGAGATAATTTAGTAAGGTTTTTAATGGGATCCGTAGTAGGATCTTTCCATAAAACGTCCAATTGTTCTGCATCAGTAGAGAGCACACTTTCTAATTTTCACTTCTTTCTTTGCTTCCTTACAACTGCTTTATGTTGCGGGCTGTAGAATATATCTAGAGGAGGAATTTCCTCTATTTTAAGTACAAGCTCGGCAGAGGGAGTAATGGGTATATGTTATTTTTCTGTGACATTGCCACTTATTTATGTAACCAAACCTTTTGCTGTTTGTACAGGAGTTTGTATGTTCTGTCCTTCAACATTAATCAAATCATTAAATGATTCCCATTCTTTATCTAACTGAGTGCTGATGGATGGTTTCTGTACATTAAGAGGTGGAAGAATCAACTGTGGGGTAGTTGAAGTCTATTGTTGTGAAAGCTCTTTTGATTGAGCTATATCCTTGAATGAGCCTTCACTTTTATCCTGATCAGATTTTTTAGAATGTTCAGAAATTTCTTTGTCAGACTTTGACTTAGACCTTTCTGAATCTGAGTTGCCACTGAGACTGACACTAGGAGTTGGTTCCCTTTCGGGTTCCAAGTGCAAATTATCCAAAGGAATAGTGGTCAATATTCTTTCTCTGTATACTTTAAACTCTTGAAACTCTTCTGGGGAGAACCATGTTTGAGCTAAATTCAAAATGTCTTTAAATGAACATTTTTCTTGAAACATATCATCAAAAATATTTTCTTCTCCAGAAAATGCTCTTACTTTGACAACAGTGGTGAAATCCTTGACAATACCATATGGATCAAATAGCCTTCTCGGAAAATTAAACAATTTTGAACATGTAACATTGCTTACTTCCTTAAATGTGTGACCAACATCAAATAATGAAAATGGTTTGCAAGACACAGGAAATTGTGGCCAGATGGATTTCTTTTTATCCTTTAATTCTTTTGTCAAACCTCCAACTCCATAGGTTTGATATGCAATTTCCCGAGCTATATGTTTATCCAGAACATATAAGGGAAAAACATGAGGAGAAGCAAAGCTCCCAAAAACTCTCACATAAGTAAACAGTTCTTCTCCAAACCATCTTGCGACAGGGAGAATGTCTACTTCTGCTTCAGGAGACAACCTTGGAGCATCCTTATTATACAACACTCTATACAGAGGCAACATTATGCCATGGCAAATCTTGTAAAAATGAGGAATGAATTTTGACTCCCACAATTCTTTGTGATAAACATGGATGGGCAGGGGATCCTGAATTGTCCATTGCCAACCCATTAAAGGGAACTTAGAAACAAAGCAGATTGAATCCATAACATAGGTAGATAGATAAAAAGGAGGATAAATCCTCTGAGACACAGTCCGTTTAGACCGGTAATTGAAAACAACCATGGCTAAATTATCAGACAGTATTTTAGCCCAGTCCACAATGGTAGCGTTAACAGCAGCATTCAATAAGGGAAGCCATTCAGGCAAAAACTTCTTAATGTTAGGCTTCCCAAAAAGCCTGCATAACATAACAGCAACAAAACAATATGGAGAGGTGAGTGAACCAGTATTGTACATACCGTGTTTATCTTTCTTCAATGGTTCATCTCTTCTGGACCATTCCTTGGTGCATTCCACCAAATTGGCATTTTCCTTGGAAAATTTCTCCATAAATTGTTTGTTGTAAGTTGCCTGAGGCTCCGGCAAGTGATACATAAGCCTCAAATCTTCTGGAGTAAACGACCCGATGAGCTCTTGACCTGGAGTTTTGAACTGTCTGTCTGTGATATCAGTGCTATCCAACACCCATTTTACCATGTCAGTATATGGAAGAATTCTTGGTCTTGCTGCTATTCGGTGCAAAAACGAACAAGCCAGCTCTGTAATAGATGCTTCGGAAGAATTAATTGAGCCCGCAGTAGCCGCAATAGCCATTACTCTTGGGTTTTCTTCTTCAAGCAAATTAAACATACCCTCCCAAGTGGTGATACCAACATATTTATTGCAAGCCGTGTCTGCGTATAAGGAAGCCATCTATTTATTTTCAGAACTCGGAGCTTTCTCTTTCTTTCCAGAACTCGGAGCTTTCTATTTCTTTCCCATAATGCTCTGAAAATTGCTTTGTATAGTCTCCTGTTCTTCGCGCCTGCAGTTTTACGAATTAAGTGAGAATAATGACATGAGAAAGGTGACGAGATAGTTTTAAATGCTGAAGGCGTATGAAATATATTATTGAATCATGAAATAACCCTTCGATCAAAACAAAATCCTTTTCCATTAATAATTGACAATCCATTCATTAACTTGACATTTAAGGCACATAACGGGTCTCGATTTACGGAAAGATTTACTTCGTATAACAAGCTTTCAAGAATCTGCGATAATGCGATCTGCGATTTTCTTTGCAATATCGCAAAATCGCAATATTGCAAATCGCAACTTTCGCAAATCGAAATCATCGCAACTTTCGCAAATCGAAATCAGTAACATCGCGAAATCGCAATATCGCAAAATATAACATATGAAAAATATCCGTTAATATATTTTCTGCGATATGCGATTTGCGAAAAATATTTATCTGCATAGTTTTTTGGATCGCGTGTGATGGATGTGATATTCAAAGAAAGGTTTTATCATAAACTTAAGTTTAGTTTAAAGATTTTCCAAAGAAATTTCTTTAAGTCAATGATAGTAAGTTTTATTGAAAATGAAAACAAACACCAATAAATTTTTTGGATTTTTAAACTAAGGGTCCCCACTTATTTAGTATTATTACTAATACTAAATAAGAAGGGGGGTTGTTGCTGGCCACAACAATTGGCGATTCACTTGGAAGAACCAGTTATCTCTGCTTTTCTTTTGGATTTTCTAAACTTTTCAAAACAGAAAATTTTCTAGAAAATCAAACTTTATTATAAAAAGACAAAGTACATTATGCTTTAATCTATGAATGATATTTCATTTCTTCTATGATCAACTTTGACTATTTACTTCCTCAAGCTAGTCCTTGTATCTACATCAGTCATTACTTGGTTTAAAAAGATAAAAACAAAAGGCTTCTCTTTAAATCAGTTTTAAATATGCTCATTTGTCGTAGGTAGAGCCACTGCTGCCAGCAAGCGTCTATAGCCTCGACAGGGTTACCTGTTACCCAGCAATGATCCTGTGTCCTACTTAGAAAAATATACAATTTTCAAAGAGAAATCCATATTCACACTTATTGCTTTTATTTTCTTTTTTATCCTTAAAGAACAATGTCTTGGTTTGGTAGCCAATTTATGACAGTGCCATTCACTTGATTTATAACTTTGCCGAACAAGCTGGCTCGTGATGAGACCCCTTTCCTTTTGATTGTAATAATCTTGAGTCATTGCCCTGTTGTGGTATGCAGTATTGGCAAAGTCAGCAAGCTATAATATCTATGATCATGATAAGTCGGCTTGTGATGAGACCTCTTACTCTTTAAGTTAAAAGTGTATCATTGGATTATTCCCTGAACTTTGTAATTTTCTAGGTGGGGAGGAAGTCATTGTTTCCTTAAGATAGCTCTGGACGACAATAATAGAGTTTTTTGAAGAGAACTTTTCTATAGAGAATCTTCATTTTGTTATAGATACCTTTCATTGAACTGATATAAAACATCTTCCTGCTAGAAGTTGCTTTTCATCAAAATTTTCAAAGTTGAAACAAGTATCATTTCTAGGTTAAAGCTTTTAACTGTATCTTTGAATAATAATGATCAATATTCTAAAAATAATTCTATTTATATAAGTGAAGAAATAAAATCTAAAAAGAGAACTTGTATCTTTTTCATGAATTCCAAATGTAACCATTAACAACTGGTTTTATTATGACAAATAAAGAAAACTAATTTACAAAATAGAAGAATGATCTCCTATGGAAAATATTTTTTAAGGATCTGTCCATTAACAGGTAAAGACTCTCTTTTCCCTGTTAAATCCTGTAACATGAAAGTAGATGGACCTATGATCTCTGCAATTTGAAAAGGACCAAGCCACATTCGTTGAAATTTTGTATGTTTTCCTTTTTCCTCATGAGCCTTGTCCCATTTTAGAACTAAATCTCCTATCTAAAAATCCTTTCTGGTTATCATGTTTGAATCAAAAGAAGCTTTAACTAATGCTTGATGATGAGCATGAGTTACTTTAGCCTTTTCTCGTTGTTCTTCTAACTTCATTATTTCCATCTGCCTTAATTGTAAAGAAGAAGTTGGTTCTTCATCAATATATTGGACTAAGGCTAAAGAAGGGATTGTTAGATGAGTTGGAAGAACCACTTCTCTCCCATAAACTAAATTAAAGGGATAAGTGCCAATAGAAGCCTTCTGCGTTATTCGATCTGCCCATAAAGAATATATTAAATATTTATGCCAATTTTTATGATTTTGATCAATGGTTCGCTTAATGATTCTGATTAAATTTTTATTTGTGGATTCAGCTAACCCATTTCCCTGTGGATAATAATTGGCAGAATATTTAAGTTTGAAACCTCTCTTGAGTGCAAATTCAGTCATAGCATTACTAGAAAAATATGATGCATTATCAAACATTAAAGCAGAAGGTAAACCAAACCTGGTGATTATGAACTGATCTATAAATTCGATGATGTGTTCTGCATTAGCAGTCTTGAGAGGGACTGCTTCTACCCATTTTGTAAAATAATCAGTTGTTGTAATGATATACCTATGTTGTTTAGAAGAATGAGGAACGATCTCACCTATTATGTCCAATCCCCATTGATCAAAAGGTTGCTCAATGTTGACTGGTTGTAATGGCAATGATGGTTTCTTTTGTCTTCCGGCTGTGGTTGGACAAATTTGACATTTCCTTGCATAGTTGTGTGAATCTTTGAATAAAGTAGGCCAGTAATATCCTGCACGGAGGATCTTATGTGCAGTAGCATCTCCAGCATAATGTCCACCTGCTGGCCCATCATGAAGTTCCTGCAAGACTTTTTCAGCTTCACTTTTCTCCAGACATCTAAGAAGAACAGAATCATAATTAATTCTAAAAAGAACATCATTTACAAGCTGATATTGTTTAGCCTTCAACCTTAGAGCTCTTTTCTTGGTGTGATCGAGATTTGGAGGAGCATATCCATTCTTCAAATAAAATATGATATCAGCATATAATGATTCAACATCGTTTAGGCTTACCTCATATGTTTGTATCTCTTCAGATGGTTTTTCAGAAATAAGCGATGCTCCAGCTAGTATTTTGCAAAAACCTTGACCTCTTACAATATTTGTTGGTTTTATTTCTACATCATATTCTTGTAAAGAGGTAACCCAATTGGCTCTTTTCTCACCCACATCTTTTTGGACTAAAATATTTCTTACTGCTGGAAACGGTACTATGATTTTTGTATGGGTTTTAAGTAGAAAGGGTCTGAAATATTTAATTTCTTTGAAAACAGCATAAGCTTGTTTCTTCACATCTGAATAATTCAACTCAACTCCCTGTAAATTTAAACTGAAAAAGGAAATTGGAGCTTATGCTTTGTCTTGATTTGCTTGAGTGAGTATTGCAGCATAAGATTTATCAGAGGCAAATGTGTACAAAATAAAAGGATCGGAAAAATTTGGAGTTACTAAAGATGGAGCATTGATAATTGCTTGTTTGATCAGATTGAATGCCTCATATTCATATTTACCCCATTTGAAGTTTGAATTCTTTTTTATCATTGCTTGCAAGGGCAATACAATTCTCAAAAAATCTAGCACAAATATTTTTACAAAATTAATTTGGCCAAGAAAAGATTGCATAGCTTTCTTGTTGTGAGGTAACGGTATTTCAGAAATTTATTTGATTCTATCAGGGTCAATATGAATTCCAGATTTTGATACTATGAATCCAAGAAGTTTTCCTTCACTTAAAACAAAAAAAAAGAGTTTTTTGGATTAATTGAAATTCCATACCTTTGACAACGTTGGAAGATTTATTTCAAATCTCTAAGATGATTGCTTCGTTTTTTGGAATATATAGTTATATCATCCAAGTAAATTACCATTGATTTGTTAACTAATCCCTTGAAAGCAATGTCCATGGCTCTCTGAAATGTGGCACCAGCATTGATCAGACCAAAAGGCATCTTTTGATATGCATAAGTGCCCCATTTTGTTATGAATGTAGTTTTCAATTGATCATCAAGATGGACTAACACTTGGTTGTAACCAGAGAAACCATCTAAGAAAGACATTAGTTCTGATCCTGCAACTGCCTGCAATATTTGCTCCATAGGAGGTAAAGGAAAATTATCTTTTAGGCAGGCTTTATTAAGATTTTGAAATTCAATACAAATTCTAATGTCTCCGTTCTTATTTTTAACAGGAACCATATTCGAAACCCATTTAGAATGTCGAACGGGAAAAATAATTTTGGCTTTCAATAACTTATTGAGTTCAAATTTGATCTAATTTTCTAAATTAGGATGGATCTTTCTCAACTTCTGTTGGACAGGTTTTTCATCATTGATCATTGGGATAGTATGTTGGATGATAGAAGTGTCGTAAGTTTTGAGTTCATCATAATTCCAGGCAAAGACACTTTTATATTGTTTCAAAAGACGAACATACGCTAATTTTTCTTCAGGAGCTAGGCCAAGGCCTAGGTTGATATTCTGTGGTTTGGCATCAGTTCCTAGATTTACTAATTCATAATTCAAAGTTGAACTTTGCAGTTTTGAATTGGTAGATCTTTTAAATCGATCTTTCAAATCATAAAGGTCTTCTAACTTGACTACTGATTTCGGCATAGCATTATTGGTGCTATCTTGGAGAAATTGTTTGTCATGTTGGTCTTCATCTATTATCTGATTGGTGTAAGATCCTTCAGATGTGAGAAAATTTACAATATCAGGATCATCATTGAAAATCCTCCAATTGGTAACGTTATCAGGAATCGAGGGTCTAAAGATTAATTCGATTGAAAATCGATCAGGACTAAAATCTTCTGCAGGAATGAGCTTAGAAGCTACATTAGCTAGAAGATCTGAACTAGCATTCTGAATTCTGGGAATTGATGAAATATTAAATGCTATAAAATGTTCAGTCAGATCTTGGACTAAAGATTGATAATGCTTTAAATGACCAGATAAACAACGTATAGTATTGCGTACCTATTTAATTACAATTTCAGAATCTCTGAAAACTTGTAGATATTTGATGTCTAATCTGATTGCTTTGTATAATCCTTGGACTAAAGCCTCGTATTCTGCGGTGTTATTAGTGGAATCAAAGTCAAGTCTACAAGTTAACATAATTTTGTTTCCCTCTGGACTAACCAAAATGCATCCTGCTCCTGCTCCTTCATTAGACTTAGAACCATCAAAAAATAATTTCCAAAATAAATATTTATTTACAGGAATATCTACAAAATTAATACATTTAGAACTATCTGTTTGAGAAAAAATTTCTATTTGAGATAAAACAGAATGTTTTAAATAAGGTGGAGTATGAGCATTGAAATTTCCTAAGAAAGAATCAACTAAATAATTGCCAATGATATTACTGCTGTATGCAACTGGTTCATTCTCTCCTTCCAATTCTGTTACTATGTATTTCTGATGTTTTTCTCGTTCAACCTTTATCTGATTTGGTTTACCATTGTAAGGAAGCCACATATGCGACCAATCAGTTGCAAAATATCCATGAAGTTTTTCAGACCAATCTCTGCTAAGAATTAAGCCATAAAATTCTGGAATATCTGCAACTAAAATATCAATGACTTGACATACCTTTGGATTTGATGACAATCTTATGGTAACCTGATTTAATTCACCATTTACTTCAACTTGCGATCGATCTAGCTGGACTATGCGCACAACAGATTTTTGTGGTTGAATGTTCAACTTTGCACATATTGATTTTGGTAGAATATTAGATGAAGCTCCAGAATCCACTAAACAATTATGAAAATTTTTATTGAAAACTTCATAAGTAAGAAGAAATAGAGGAGTATGAGATCTCGACCTTCCTCCAATTAAAGCGATATTTTCTAGATCAACTTTACTGATCGCATTAGCTGCAGGTCTTCCCATTTCATTGGAAGCTTGAGAAATTACAGGATCGGGCAAAGGTTTCTCTGGTACAACATGTAATTCTTTCAAAAGTACCTTTTGTTGGTGTTTTAACTTGCTCAATTCATAAAAAGTGATGTTAGCCCTAGTCTTCTTCATGTCTTCTATGATATTATACTCCATTTCATCTGGGACAATCAGTGTTCTCGATGGAGTTAATGAATCTGTCTGGACTGGGCTAGTTTGAATTGCTTTAGATGTCGTTTTCTTTGGTGCAACTTTATCTTTATTCAATGAGCTTGCGCTCTTTGACTTAGGAGTAGATTGAGGAGGATCAAGTTGATTTCTACTTCGAGTGCTAACCGGGGATGCTTCTTGATCTTCTTCATCTGGGAGGATGAAATCCCACATACCTTGTACTTCTACAACTTCTTCTTCATCAGTAGTTTCCTCAGCAGTAGTTTCCTCTTCTTTTTCTTCCAATTCAGCATTAGTAATGGTATTTGGTGGCTTTGAATCAGTTGAAGGGCTTCTTCTAAAAGGCTTGAAAGATTTTTTAGAAGATGTTTCTGCCACTTGTTTCTTAATGTCAACCATTTCGTTAGACATGGTTTTCAAAACTTTTTGTAGTCCTTCTAAATCAAATGAATCTTTTGATTGATTTTTCTTGGGATCTTCCTTAAAAGTGACTTTCTTGGATTTTCGTTCTTCTATCACATTTTTCTTGTCTAAAACAATGATATGTTTTTCTACCGCTATTTCCTCCTTCATTTTTTTTGCTAAAGTTGTTTTGTTAGCCCTATCAACAAAGATTGCTATGTTTGATGGTAAAGCAGAAATGTACCATTCACTTCGCACTTCTTCGCTAGGCTTGGAAGAAGTAGGAATTTTGTTTAACAATTTATTGAAACGCGAATTGAAATCCTTGGCAAGTTCCTTTGAATCAGCTCTAAGATTAGACAGGTCATTGATTAATGTCGCTGTAGACCTTTCATCACCAAATTTAGTCAAAAATTGATCTTGAAATATATCCCAACTAGTGATGGATCCAGATGGTAA
Organism: Pinus albicaulis; assembly: GCA_034641835.2. Taxonomy (NCBI): domain Eukaryota; kingdom Viridiplantae; phylum Streptophyta; class Pinopsida; order Pinales; family Pinaceae; genus Pinus; species Pinus albicaulis. Next base: position 128,642 of record JAXQQM020083484.1, on the reverse strand, counting down.
TGAGAAATACCATGATCCAGCTGCCCCTTATAGAGTATAAGGGAAAAGTTGGATAACAACATCTTCATTAATAACTCCATTTAGGTTTATGGATAGCATAAAATTGTTTATATGTTCTTCTGCTAGCATGCCTACTTCAGGATTAAACTTAGGCAGCCATTTTTCAGGATGGGCTGGTAATTGACTCAAGGGTGCAGGCATTAAGACTTCCCCTGGATTATTCCATGGAATTTGGGCCATTGCTGAACTACTAACAGAGGAAAGTGCAGAAGATGATATCTGTGATTGAGAAGATGAGGATATTACAATTACAGATGATTGAGAAGGCGATGTGGAAGTTCCAGTGGAATGAGGGACAATAGTTTGAAGTGGAGGGGTGGATGGTTGACTTCGTGGTGAAGAGGTCGAGATGGATGATGATGAGGAAAGAGTCTCACTGTTAGACACTTTAGGTGATTTCCTAGCTATCTTCCTTGTAGGTAGAGGTAACTCAGTTGGCTGAATGCCAAGCTTTTCGCTCTTTAATATGGTAAGAGGATGAGCGGGATTATATTGTGAAGTTACACTTCCTTGAGATTTATCAGATCTTTGAGGTGATATTGACAATCGCTGAAGTTTATGAATCAAAGATTCAAATTCAGGAGGTTCAATAGCAGATTCTTCTGAAAAGTCAGGGTTTGTAGGAGTGTCTGTTCTTATTGTGACTTCTGGCTCTATATTTATAATTTCTGAGTGCGATGGAGAAGTCAGGGGAGATGGTGAGGGTGTTTTACTCTCAGAATGGTATTTAGATTTAGATTTACTTTCCATTCATAGTTCGTGGCCCTCCTTCTAGCGCCAAATATGTTGAAGCCCTGAAAATCAGGTCTACAACAAGGGGGATACCCACCCGGTCCGGACCTTGGTTAGTAGCTCCTTTTCCGTTTGGTGTAGTGGGTCCGACTGGGGATAATGGGACCAGTTTCCCAATATGTGTGTGTGTGTTAAAAATAGATATTTCCTCTCTAAAAAGGTTCCTAAGTGAAATGATTTTATTCTATTTATAATCTAATCATATGCAAATTGTATTCTAATTTAAATAGAAATATCTAATTCTAAACTAAACCCGGGATGTAATCTTATTTATGCGATCTAAAATAATTTCAAATAACAACTGATAATAAATATTATTCAACTTCTATAAGAAAAGAATTCAATAAAGATGAACCACTTCATATAAAAATTTAGATGAAACAGTTGTGGAAAACATATCGCATAATAAGTTATTCATATACTAAGCATAAACAAATAGTAATCACCGTACAAACGTGCCAAATGATAACTGAAGCATTCAAGCATCAATATATAAATAACTGAACATAAATATCACTTTTAACACAGAAGCAGAAAAATTTAGGAGATAACAGTACCATTTATAACTGGTTCTACTCATGAGCTAGAAGCAATAATGATTTATCTTTTCCTAATCCAACATCTACTAAGAGTACAGAAATGCAACATCAGTAGAAGATATTAGAAAGATATCAATAAATCTCATTCCATTCATTCATCAAAACCTCCTCTGAGGGTGCAGAAGTGCATGTTCTGAGGACAAGTTTTTGACAAATTTCACGACCCTTCTCTTTAGTTTTCTATTTCCACTCTGTTTGCAATTGTTGTACTTGTGGTAGGTATCCCAGAATGGTTTCTAAAATTAAATTAACCTTGTGAAAATTTTCATTTACACAATCGGTAATGTGGCTCGCTACTGTAGCTGCTTCCTCTGTTTCTTTTTCTGTCTCTCTGATCTGTGCATCCCATTTATTGAAGAGAATTTCTTTATGGATGTCATTGATAATTGGTGCTCCTACTCTTTTTCTTTCCTCTGTCTTTTGCCATGTAAAATAATTAGTAACTCTTTCATTAGTTAAATCATAATCATGTCGTAATTCTATGACATGATTAGTGATTTTATCACTTTCTTGACAAAAAGAGTTCCACTGTAAAATCTTTTGGCATAATATATCTTGTTGTTGCAGAAGTTGATTATTCAAATAAATAGACTCTGAGATAAATTCTGTAAGCTTGGGGTCGTCTTTATGCATTTCTTGCATAATCTGTATTTGTTTTTCTTTTTCAACCAAGATTTTCTGATACCCGATCTTCATTTGCTGAAACTCTTGCTGTAACTTTTCAAATCGTATCTGTGCTTCATTGTTGGCATGTGCTTGTTGCAATTTTTGTTGCAGAACTTGTATCTGATCCTATTTTTCATTTAATAACAATCGTACCTCAGATGCTTTGTCAATAGTTGCAGAGGCATAAGCTCCTATAATCTGAGATAATTCAGTAAGGTTTTCAGTGGGATTCGTAGTAGGATCTTTCCATAAAACGTCCAATTGTTCTGCATCAGTAGAGAGAACACTTTCTAATTTTCTCTTCTTTCTTTGCTTCCTTAATACTGCTTTATGTTGCGGGCTATAGAATATATCCAAAGGAGGAATTTCCTCTATTTTAATTACAAGCTCGACAGAGGGAGTAATGGGTATATGTTCTTTTTCTGTGACATTGCCACTTATTTCTGTAACCAAACCTTTTACTGTCTGTACAGGAGTTTGTATGTTATGTCCTTAAACATTAATCAAATCATTAAATGATTCCCATTCTTTATCTAACTGAGTGCTGATGGATGGTTGTTGTACATTAAGAGGTGGAAGAATCAACTGTGGGATAGTTGAAGTTTGTTGTTGTGAAAGCTCTTTTGATTGAGTTGTATCCTTGACTGAGCCTTCACTTTTATCCTCATCAGATTTTTTAGAATGTTTAGAAATTTCTTTGTCAGACTTTGACTTAGACCTTTCTGAATCTGAGCAGCCACTGAGACTGACACTAGGATTTGGTTCCCTTGCGGGTTTCAAGCGCAAATTATCCAAACGAATAGTGGTCAATATTCTCTCTGTATACTTTAAACTCTTGAAATTCTTCTGGGGAGAACCGTGTTTGAGATAAATTCAAAATGTCTTTAAATGAACATTTATCTTGAAACATATCATCAAAAATATCTTCTTCTCCAGAAAATACTGTTACTTTGACAACAGTGGTGAAATCCTTGACAATACCATATGGATCAAATAGCCTTCTCGGAAACTTAAACAATTTTAAACATGTAACATTGCTTACTTCCTTAAATGCGTGACCAACATCAAATAATGAAAATGCTCCGCAAGACATAGGAAATTGTGGCCAGATGGCTTTCTTTTTATCCTTTAATTCTTTTGTCAAACCTCCATCTCCACAGGTTTGATATGCAATTTCCTGAGCTATAAGTTTATCCAGAACATATAAGGGCAAAACATGAGGAGAAGCAAAGCTCCCAAAAATCCTCACATAAGTAAATAGTTCTTCTCCAAACCATCTTGCGACAGGGAGAATGTCTACTTCTGCTTCAGGAGACAACCTTGGAGCATCCTTATTATACAACACTCTATACAGTGGCAACATTATGCCATGGAAAATCTTGTAAAAATGAGGAATGAATTTTGACTCCCACAATTCTTTGTGATAAACATGGATGGGCAGGGGATCCTATATCTTCCATTTCCAACCCATTAAAGGGAACTTAGAAACAAAGAAGATTGAATCCATAACATAGGCAGATAGACAAAAAGGAGGATAAATCCTCTGAGAGACAGTCCGTTTAGACCGATAATTGAAAATAGTCATGGCTAAATTATCAGACAATATTTTAGCCCAGTCCATAATGGTAGCGTTGACAACAACATTTAATAAAGGAAGCGATTCAGGAAAAAACTTATTAATGTCAGGCTTTCCAAAAATCCTACATAGCATAGCAGCAGCAAAACAATATGGAGAAGTGAGTGAGCCAGTACTGTACATACCGTGTTTATCTTTCTTCAATGGTTCATCTCTTCTGGACCATTCCTTGGTGCATTATGCCAAATTGGCATTTTCCTTGGCAAATTTCTCCATAAATTGTTTGTTATAAGTTTCCTGAGGCTCCGGAAAATGATACATAAGCCTCAAATATTTTGGAGTGAATGACCCAATGAGCTCTTGACCTTGAGTTTTAAACTGTATGTCTATAATATCAGTGCTATCCAGCACCCATTTTACCATGTCCGTATACGGAAGAATTCTTAGTCTTGCTGCTATCCAGTGTAAAAATGAACAAGCCAGTTCTGTAAGAAATGCTTTAGAGGAATTACTTGAGCCAGCGGTAGCTGAAACATCCATTACCCTTGGGTTCTCTTCTTCAAGCAGATTAAACATACCCTCCCAAGTGGTGATGCCAGCGTCTTTGTTGCAAGCAGTGTCTGGGTACAAGGATGCCATCTCTTTATTTTTGGAACTCGGAGCTTTCTCTTTCTTTCCCATAATGCTCTGAATATTTCTTTGTATAGTCTCCTTTTCTTCGCGCTTGCAGTTTTACGAATTAAGTGAGAATAATGATATGAGAAAGGTGACAGGATAGTTTTAAATGCTGAAGGCGTATGAAATACATTATTTAATCGTGAAATCACCTTTCGATCAAAACAAAATCCTTTTCCATTAATAATTGACAATCCATTCATTAACTTGACGTTAAGGTGCATAACGGGTCTCGATTTATGGAAATATTTTCTTCATACAACGAACTTTTAAGAATCTGCAATAGGGCGATATGCGATTTGCAATATCACAAAATCGCAGTATCGCAAATTGGAGCTTTCATAAATTGAAATCATCGCAAATCGCAACTTTCAAATCATCGCAAATTGCAACTTTCGTATCATTGCAATATCGCAACTTTCGTAACTCGCAATTAGTAACATCGCGAAATCGTAATATCGTGACATCGCAATATCGCGAAATCGCAATATCGCAAATTATAACATATGAAAAATATTTGTTAATGTATTTTCTGCGATATGCGATTTGCGATAAATATTTTTCTGCATAATTTTTTGGATCGCGTGCGATGGACGTGATATTCAAAGAAAGGTTTTATTCTAATCTATCATAAACTTAAGTTTATTTAAATATTTTCCAAAGAAATTTCTTTAAGTCAATGATAGTGAGTTTTATTGAAAATGAAAACAAAAACCAATAAATTTTTTGGATTTTTAAACTAAGTGTCCCCATTTATTTAGTATTATTACTAATACTAAATAAAAAGGGCGGTTGTTGCTGGCCACAACACTACCTCATCAAATGGCTTTCCAAATTCCAGTGTTATTATAAAATAGACCAATCTTTCGGACTGTGATTGACGAGGGAGCTTCAACATGTATTATGTCGATCTAGTGTTGGAAATCGCTTGGTTCTCCTACACTCAATCAGTCTCCGACAATTCTTAAGGCTTTTGATGGTCGAGTTTTTCACCCTTTTGGTATTTTGTAGGATTTACCCATAGGGGTCGAAGGTAAAATTGTAAATTTAAATGTGGAAGTGGTTAATGCCCCTCTAGATTACAACCTTCTTCTGGGTCGCAGTTGGTCTTATGCTATGACTACTATTGTTTCTTCAGTCTTTCAACTCATAAAATTTCCACATCAAGGAAGGATCGTTACAATAGACCAGTTAGCTTATTTTTATTCTGACCCTACCTCTACAGAAACAATCCAGCACATTGGTAAAGCGGCTATCCCTTATAAGTATGGTGGAGTAGGTTTGATTAGGGATTCTGGTTTACTAGGAACTTTTTCCTTTCCTCCTCCTAACGTATCGCCTTCTACTGCAACTATTCATATGATTTCGTCAGACACTATTATGTTTGATGATCCTTGGGTCATACCTTCCAACTCTGAGTTAGATTCAATTGATGGCATGATGCCTTTGAGTTCAATTGAAATTGCATACCAGGCTGTACAGTCACTTTCCGACCCCTCTTCAACCGAAATTGATCCAATGAATGGGATCCATGAGGGATCACTTTCTATATCCAGTTCATACACAATGAAATTTCCTGATCTTGTTCATACCGATGAGCAGAATTGTGAATTTTTGTCCGTTGATGATTTACCATGGGAATATCTACATCACTGATCTTCGTTTTTAGCTGAACTAGATCATTTTGAAGATGATTTCACTTCAATTTTTACTGCTGAATATGTCAAAGAACCCCAGAATCCATTGCGAAATACTGATTCTGAGTTAAATTTGGAAAATATCTCTCGAACAATTCCAGTTGACATTTCAGTAAAGCCAGGAATAATTGAAAACATTTCAATAGGTGCTTGTTGTACCAAAGATGAAATTCAAACTTATAAAGCCCTATTTCAAGAATTCCGTGATGTGTTTGCCTGGTCCTATGAAGAAATGCCAGGAATTGATTCGTCAATTGTCATACATGAAATCAAGACTTACCCAGAAACCAAACTTATCCGTCAATGTTTACGTCAAATACATCCTAGAAAAGCTGCTGCTATCAAAGTCGAAGTTGAAAAATTACTTCGCATAGGTTTTATTTATCCAATTCCTTTAACGGAGTGGGTATCAAATATTGTTCTTGTTACTAAAAAACAAGGAACAATACGAGTGTGTATCGATTATAGGGATATTAATCAAGCTTGTGCCAAAGACAATTATCCAACCCCCTATATCGATCAAATAATTGATGATTGTGCTGGCAGTGAAATGTTTTCATTTATGGATGGTTTTTCTGGTTACAATAAAATAAACATACTCCCTGCTGATCAGCCAAAAATAGCTTTCATTTGTCCATGGGGGACATTTTCTGATCGCAAACTACCTTTTGGGATAAAGAACACTGGAGCAACTTTTCAAAGGGCTATGTCTTACGCATTTCATGACATTAAGCACATTGTGCAGCCTTATCTCGATGATTTACCTGCTCATTCATCACGTAGGGCCGAGCATCTTACTCACTTATGAGCTATCTTTATGAGATATAGGAATTATCGAATTAGGTTTAATCCACACAAATGTGTTTTCTGTGTAGAATTAGGTTGCTTACTAGGATTTGTTGTTTCGAAAGCAGGCATTCGCGTCGATCCGTCGAAGGTCGAAGCTATTGTTAAATTACCTCCTTCTTCGACTTTACGCCAACTCCAAAGTTTGCAGGGGAAAGCAAAAATTTTACGTCGGTTCATTCCTAACTATGCCGAGCTTACAAAGGGTTTTACCCGGTTGCTGAAATAGAAAATTCCATTCTTTTGAGATGAGATCGCTGATCGATCTTTTGATGCACTTAAACACGCATTGACCCATGCACCATTATTGCATACACCCAACTACAACCAAGATTACGTTTTGTACCTCGCTGCTTCTCATTCCACTATTGGGATGGTTTTAGTTCAGGAAGACGAATCTAAAATTGAACATGTGATTTACTATCTTAGTCGAAATCTTCATCCGACTGAGATCAAATACACACATGTGGAGAAATTGGCCTTGGCGGCTGTTCAAGCTGTCCAAATATTTAGACACTATATCTTGCTACATAAAACCACAGTAATTTCTGACTGTAACCCTATGATGTACATTTTGACCAAAAAATTGCTAAGGGGCAAGTATTCCAAATGGATAGTCATCCTGCAGGAATTTGACTTGGAATTTGACAAATCCAAGGCAAAGAAATATTTGGTCTTTGTAGAGCTAATGTGTGATTTTCCCTCTACTGATACTGAAACTATGGCAGAAGAGCCCATTGCGAACGAATCTCTATTTCTTATCAGTACTCTCGATCTATGGTATGGAGATATTATTGTTTATCTCGAAACCCAATCTTTTCATCTTGAAATCTCATGATCTTAGCGATGGAAAATACGCTTCCAATCCCAACAGTACAATATTATTGGTGATACACTCTATCATCATGGAGCAGATTCTATTTTCTGACACTGTCTTATTCATGAAGAAGCTGAAAATGTTTTAAATGACTGCCATTTTGGAGCTTGTGGCAGTCATATGTCTAGGTATGCCACAGCCCAAAAGATATTGCGTGCTGGTTATTTCTGGTTGTCGTTATTCAAAGATTGTATTTATGCAATTCGGAAATGCCACAATTGTCAACTTTTTGATCGTAAGATGCGCGTGCCACCTGCTCCTCTTCACCCCATAATTTCTGTTGGTCCTTTTGTGAAATGGGGTATCGAATTTATTACATGTAACCCTCACTCAGCCAGGGGGCATGCGTATATTATTTTAGCAGTAGATTATTTTACTAAGTGGGCAGAGGCGATGCCTACATTTTCGGCTGACGGCAAGACTGCTACAACTTTCATATTTAATCACATAATTTCTATGTTCGATGTTCCTCATGCCATTATTACAGATCATGAAAGTCATTTTTAGAATGTCATGATGACTAAACTGACAGATCAACTTGGCATGCGCCACGATAGTTCCACTCCGTATTATCCGCAAGCCAATGGTCTGGTTGAAGCCATAAATAAATTTTTAGTCACCATGATTAGACGAATTATTGGTATTCACAAAATGAATTGGCATTCCATGTTATTTTCAGCACTTTGGGCATATCGAACCTCAGTAAAAACATCAACTGGTTTCACTCCCTTTCAACTCGTTTACGGTTTGGAAGTTATGTTGCTGATTGAATGCAAAATTTTGTCACTGAAATTAGCCATAGAATTACTCCCAGCTATGTCTGAAGAGGAGAAACATTTTTTATACTTGGCTCAGTTGGATGAGAATCGATGAAATGTTGCAATAGCAAACGAGGCTCATGTTAAACGAATAAAATCTCAGTATGATAGAAGTGTTACCCCTCGAAATTTTTCTGAAGGAGACCTAGTCTTAGTTTATGATCAAGCCAATGATAAGCTAGGAGTTGGAAAATTCGTTCCCATGTGGCATGGCCCTTTCATTGTTAAGCGAAAACTAGCAAAAGGGGCCTATGAGCTGATAGATTTTGACGGTGTTCCTTTAGATAAACCCATAAATGGACTTTATCTGAAGCGATATTATGCTTAAGCTTGGTGTGGAGATTTTTTATTAGATTAGATTTCTTTACTGCTGGTGTGTCTTAGGTTAGAAAAGCTTGCCTAGTTTAGAAGTGTGTTTTTTATCACTATTCCTTCTTATCTGAGTTTTACTCCTGATATTGCAGATGTCGATGTCTCTTCAAACCTACATTTGTTTTGTTGATGGTGCTTGTCATAGTACACATAACATTTCTTCCGCATCTTGGGTTATCTATTCACCCTCTGACGAGTTAGTATCCATGCATGGGGTAAGCCTTGGTCAAACAACGTATAACATTGCAGAGTATAGTGCAGTGATTGAGTTATTATCTGAATCCATATTGTTTGGAATTCATAGTTTGATTGTTAGGCTGGATTCTGAACTTGTTGTATTACAGCTTAACAGGGTTTATGCCATTAGAAATCCAGTGCTATTATGGTTATTTTTAAGAGTTCGTCTCTTGGAATGTGAATTTGATTACATTGAATATCAACATATTCCAAGACATTTAAATACATTAGTAGATGCAGTTGCTTCTAGTATGATAAATCGACATTTGCAATGATCAAAACAGTAAAACAAACAAAATTCATCACATGTACACAGATAGCCGGTAAATAGTAATATATCATAGTATAGAAGTGTTTTCAAAAAATATACATCGTCTTCAATCATAGGTTGGAAACACCTTATGATCGGCAAAATGATAACACAAAAAGTCAGAAAATATGAGTCTACAACACAATCATCCCATCATTGATGGTGATCACGATAAGAGACCACTGCTCGGGCCACCCTACATAGGAACCTCCTAAAAGGTCCTGGAACACCAATCACGTATCTCTGCAATCTGAGTGGAATCTCCTCTATGTCCGTCTCTAGAATATCTAGAGTCAGATGCTCTAGGTGATGCTCTAAATCAGACAAGATTTCTGCTGATTGGCCTGCTGGGGCTGGTGCGGCTGCAACTAGTTGTCTTCTTTCATAAGGCTGGAGATGGGCTGGTCACTGTGGGCCCAAATCTGCGTTCAAAAAATTTTGGTTATTAATTTTCAAGACGATCAAAATACAAAAAAAAAAATAGAACTTAGAATTTGTTGAAATTGATTTTACCTGTTTCATCACAGTGTTCCCCTGCTGGGAGAGTCATCTCTCAGTCGCCGCGGAAATCTATCCCGGCATATTGAAAGTCCTCTATGACAAAAATTTGGCGGTCCAGCCAACGAAAATATGAAGGAGGAAATTGAAAAATCTTAGTGCCCTCAATACTGTAACGGGCCATCAATGCAACCCAACGAACCATCCTAGGTTCTCGAGGTTGACCAGCGTCGACAGGAATACTCTGCGGAGCTAACATGGGGATCCTCTCCAGAGAAAAAGTGACCACGATGGATCCATATCCAAAGTTATTTAGTTTACCATTTTTCTCTCTAGTTAGTTGGCCTTTTACATTGGCCAACACAGCTTCGCACTAGTTGAAAATGGTGCCTTGAAAACAGTCCACAGTAATGCGCATCTGGGAACCAGTAACTACATGCAATGCTGCACTCCCACACAGTCTGATAACAATAAACACAATAAATTTTAGCTCGGGATGGATGATAGTTTTTATATCAATCCGTTTGTCCCTGGGGTCTGCCTGGTCATTACAGAATTATTGTTGAAGACTAGCGACAGTTTGGCCACCTGGCCTAGTCCCAAATAAGGAAAGTTGTTCGCCCCTCTTGGACAAACCAGTCAGAAAATAAATATCCTCCAGCTCGATTTCGAGCTGGTGGCCGCCAATAATGAAAAACTGGTCCTGCACATTCCACCTATTTACCAGCCATGTTAGGAGGTCTACCTGTGCCCTCATGCCCTGAATGACCCAGAATTTATATAAACTGTATGCTCTTAATGCTTGCATTGTGGGAAAATGGAGCATTGCGATTTCATCCACATCCTCATGCTCACGTTCTCTCCAAATCAACATCGTGTTAATCCTACAATGCATAAAAAGATATGTTAGAACAATCTAATTTGAAAACTTTTGGGCACCAAATGAGAAATTTGATTTTGAAATTTAAAAACACGGGGACCGCACTTTCCCTTTGTACACAGTGCATAGGAACGCACGTGCTCTGTGGGAAAATTGCGGACCCGTGACTTTTTTCTACATAGGAAAAATTCGGGGTCCACAGGGCCCATGTGTGGCACCTACGGACCTCCGCGGGCGATTTCTTAAACTATATTTTTCCCTTAAAAATAAAATCTAAAGCCTAAAAATGAATTGAAAATGGATGAAATGCAAGATTAAGAGGTCGTGGATTACCTGGGACTGACGGTTCTCGATTTTGTTGGACAAATTTTCCAGAATCTTCACAGAATTTTTTTTACCCAAAAACTTCTACTTTTCACTCTGAACTTGAACGGTAAAAATGAGATTGAAAAAGTCCTTTTTATAAGTTTTTTCGAATAGATGAATTTTTAATTTGTTTATTTTTCACTTTAAAAGGGTATTTTTGAAAGCATTTTTACTTACCTTAAACAGGTATGTGTAATGTTTGAAATTTTTTTGCAGAAATTGGATTTTTCAGGAGAATTGATTGTTTTTCAACAAAGAGCATACTTTTATCACTTTTTCGGACTCTTTCAAAAATTTTACGAAAAAGCAAAAACTTGGAGTACTCTTTTAAGCCCTTTTCAGATTCTCTAAACATGAAAATATTGCCGAGTACTTGATTATTCGAACTCGTTAAAGTAAATGAATGATCATCCCTTTAGTATAAGTTTACCCCTTTTATGGACTGAAGTGGACTATTTATGAAAAAGGTATACGCTGACTAATTACAGTCAATAGAGTTCTCTCCTGCATTATTTTATCCTTTTTTGGGCTCAAGAGACTAAATTTACGAAAAATTACACCCATGGAGTTTTCTTAAGTTTTTTCTTCTGACTCCCTAAAATTGAAAAACATCAAGTTTCTCCTATACTGGACTCATTAAAATTTAACAGTAAAGGACCTGTTAAATTCTAAATAGGAACGGACCACTCCTTCTTAGGGTTTGAATGTTAAACTAAGTTTGACTCATCCAAAGGATGAGCTTATAAACAAGAAAATGTTATCCTCCTCAAGCTTGTCAAAAATAAAGAGGTACTTGCCAGAAATGGTGGGGGAAAAGAGAGAAGAATGGACTTGTTTGTTGTATTTTGATTTTTCGAAAATCCAGTTAACCACTCTTGAACACGACAATTTCATTCACCTGGGTGTTGGCAATATGATGAAGAGTGTTGTCCTTGATGGCAACCCACTGAATGAAGATGAAGACATGAGACTGTTGACATGTGTTGTCCTTGATGGAAATCCACCTGATGAAGTTATTCTTGACCTGATGGGCTTGGTAAATGATGTAAATCTGATATGAAATGATGTTTGTTAGAAATATGATGCTGAGTGTTGTCCTTGAATGGCAACTTACTTGATGAAGTTGTGCTTGATAGAATATGTCTTGATGAACCTGTTTAAAGATGTAAATCTGATGTATCTACAGTGAGTACAGAAGGTAATGAAGAAAGGAATTTAACATGTGCTAGATCTATGATGAAAATAGTATGTCTCAAGGCATACGCGGATTTGTCTAGTAGAAGTTGCGTATGCATGCGGTAAAGTACGTGCCAAGTCGCGTATGGGCAAAAGTGCTCAAAAAGTGCAAAACCAAGGGTAACCACCATGGTATTGACCCATTGTATTGGGTAATGATTCGTCTAAATGACCCCGTCCAGGAATACCATCGGAAGTAATGTGGTTTTGGCTCATGGTATTGAAAAAGGGTAAACCTATATAAGGAGAAGAATTTCATTATGCAAATCATGAGTGTGGGGGCAAGATGTCTGAGCTTGAATGAATACTTCTCTCTGAAGTATATCTGAATGGAAAGGGTTACAGTTGAATGATAGATCTGAATGCATGATGCTCCAATGAAGAAATGATGAAGAAGGGAATCTAGATCTGGAATGTATTTGTATTGGCTAGATCTGTCTATGGAATGATTAGATCTGAGATGAGGCGAACATCTATCTGAAGTAAAGGGTAAAAATCTGTGTGATGTATCTGTTCTGAAGAATTAAAATGACCTAAATGTTTGAAGAACCATACGCTTGTTTGCCGCAAAGGAAGCGCGTATATACGCGGCTTCTCTAAAGAGAAAGTGCGTATGCGCAATGAAATTGGATCTGTAATATGTACAGAAGTATACGCTGGTTTATGTGAACGGAAGTGCGTATATACGCGACATCAGTGAAAGGAAAGTGCGTATGCAAACTAGGGTTTTCTGAAGTCTGTGGTAAGAATTGTCTGATCTGTTCTGCTAGTTTACTGATATCTGTCAGTGAGTTATATGTATCAGTTTCATGTTTGACTGTGCTTAAAAGTATAGAGTGGGTCCAGTCTGAAAATATGATGAAATGTGGCCTGCAAGTGGTGTCCTAAAGGAAGCTTTGGATCCAGTGTGAAAATTGATGAAACGTGGTCCATAGAGGTGCTGAGGGTTGTAGCCTTCAGTCAGGGGGTTGTAGCTCCCTTCCAGGTGAGGCTGGTAAACGAGAGCAGAGGGTCGTAGCTCCCTTCCAGGAGAGGCTGGTAAACGAGTCAGGGGGTTGGAGCTCCCTTCCAGGAGAGGCTGGTAAATGAGCGCAGGTGGGTGCCTGCGTGCTGGTAGGAGTCTGCACCAGCACATATGTTGTAAGATTTTTTCTCTATAATAAAATATTGAAGGCTGAGCAACTGCAGCGGTGGTTTTCTCCCGACTTGGGTTTCCACCTAAAATCCTGGTGTTCATGTGTGATGCTTATGTGTGATGGTTTATTCTGTTCTTATTGCACATGTTTACTGTTTATAGAACATCTAATGAATGAATGATGGAATGATATAAGTGAAGAATTAATGGCATAATTAGATCTCTGTGTATACGTGAGTTTTATGAAGGATATCCACGTGTATACGCTAGTTGGCTTCAGAAAAGTAGCGTATGGGTTTTAGAGCATGAAAAAGTAAAAATATTTAGTTTGCCCTAAATACTGATTCACCCCCCCTCTCAGTATTTTTCCCAACAATTGGTATCAGAGCAGGTCCTTCTGCAGAAGCTTGATCGCTTGAAGGAGATTCATCGCAATGGGAAGTCATGAAGGAGTAATGTCTATAAAACCACCGCTATTCAATGGAAGCAATCTGATATTCTGGAAGGTACAAACAAAAGCATATCTGCAAAGTCTTGGTGCATATGTATGGGCAATCGTGGAAGAAGGTTATCAATACTCGGCAAGTATTCCTACTGATGCAGCAGAAAGGAAGAAGTATGAAATCAATGCCAAAGCAGTAAATGTCTTATTAGGAAGCATGTCTGAACCAGAATTTTCTAAAGTGATGCAGCTACATTCAGCAAAAGAAATATGGGACAAAATCATTCTAAGCTATGAAGGAGACACAAAGGTAAAAAGTGCAAAACTCCAAACTCTTAGAATTGAATATGAAAATTTGAAGATGCATAGTGATGAAAGTGTTGCCGGTTTCTTTCTTCGTCTAGATGATATTGTAAATCGGATGAGAAATTTGGGTGAAACCATGGCTGATACTACTCTGGTAGAAAAGGTCTTAAGATCTTTGACTTCAAAATTTGACTCTAAAGTTTCAGCCATTGAAGAAAGGCAAGATCTGCAATCGCTTACTGTTGTTCAATTACATGGGACTCTGACTGCTTTTGAAATGAGACAAGGAGGTCCTTCTCAAGTAAGAGAAGCTGCTTTTAAGGCATCTACAAAAGGAAAGGAAAAGGAAGTTGTCAAAGAATCCAACTATATATCCGATGAAGAAGAAGCGAATTTCGTGAGAAAGCTCCAACTGGGTACTGGAAGATTCAAAGGTAAGCTTCCCTTCAAATGTTTTGAGTGTGGAAAAGTTGGTCACTATGCTGCTAAATGTCCTTATAGAGAAAAACATGGTAAAAGGAAACAATTTGAAAAGAGGAAGAGTTATTATGCAAATGAAGATGATGATGAAGTGTCCAGTGAAGATGAAGAAGATTCTGACCATGATCTGAAAGTACTCATGGCAAAGAAGCAAAAGAAGAAGGCTACTCGAAACAAGAAGATATCGCAGAAATCTTGTATAGCAGAAATTGAAGGAGATGAAACAGGTATTAATCATTGTTCTTGTATTTCACTTAACTGTACATGCAAAGGTAAAGATAGTGAAAGTAACAGTATGGATCTAGAAGAAGCTGTCAAGATTAAAGTTGAAGATCAGCAAAAATCATCTAAGGAGAATGAATCTATAGACAAGTATCAAAGGTTTCATGCTTATGCATCCAATCGAATGAAAAGACTAGAAGCAGAAATCAACGATCTAAATGCAGATCTCGAAAAATCAAGCAAGAAGAATGAAGGACTTGAAGCTGCAATCATCTCTCTGCAAGCAGATCTTGAAGCATCAAGTAAGAAGAATGAAGAACCTCTACAACCATTTGAAAAGGAAGGCCTTGAAGCAGAAATCATCTCTCTCAAAGAAGATCTGGAAAAATAAAATAAGAAGAATGAAGAGCTGCAACAAACATGTGAAGAAAACGAAAATTGGTTGAAAGAAGAGATTCTAAATCTGAAGGATCAAGTAGAAGATGGAAGAAGGAAAGAAGAAAGCATGACGAAGCAATGTCAAGCCTTGGAGGTTGAGGTAAACATTCTAAAAGGTAAATTAGAAGAAAAGGTTAAAATTTTGAGGTTTCAAGATAGTACTAATATTTTGGACAATATTCTGAGTAATCAAAGGTCTCCTGCTATCAAACTTGGTCTTGGTTTCCATGAAACTGTTAAAGGAGAATCTAGCTCACAAGGAAGTGCAAAAAATTCAGAGGATGTCAATGCAAAACCTGAAGTGTTGAAAGAGACAAAAGGTCAACCAACAATGAGGAAATCTCAAAGGAAATCGGTCAATAATGTTGAATGCTTTAAATGTCATAATTATGGGCATGTTGTAGAAAATTGCAGGAGCAGATCATTTCAGCCTCAAACAAACAGCTCCTACATAGAAAGGTTCTCTGGTTTCTTCAAGGGATATTGTTTTTCATGTAACAAGTATGGACATAAAGCAGTTGATTGTAAAAGGAGGAAGATTAGAAATACTCATTATGATTCTTATGCTTATTTCTCTGGACACATGAGATGTTATTCTTGTAACAAGTATGGACATGTAGAAAAGGAATGCGGGTTGAACAGATATGAGAAATTGGATAACTTCCAGCACACAAATAGAAAGTTCAAACAAATCTGGAAAAAGATGGAGGACCGATCAGAAACGTAGGGAATTTTGACCCTACTGCAGTCATCCGCTTCTGAAGCTTACTTCTCTGATTGACTGCGGGAATGATGTGGGATACATTATGAGATTTAGTAATGTATCGTCACAGGGGGAGCAATGTATGATGTCTCTCATGATTGATTTGATTATTCTGGTTATATGTATTTCTAACAGAGCATCTGATATGAAGAAGACAGGTACAGGAAGTACAAGTTCGGGGGGAGATGAAGGAATGTGAAAAATTTCTATGGTTCACTTTCCATACGCGGGTTCGATGAACAAAAGTCACGTATACACGCGAGTTCCAGCAAACACGGTCGCGTATGCATTTATGATAAGAGAATTGGGATGACAGGCCCGAATCGAAGCGAGAGGTTCGGGGGGCATTAGTGCGGTAGAGTAATTGTTATTTGCACAAGTTAAGGAGGCGCAACGGTTGGAGCGACGGGTTGAATACTAATAAATTTGGTGTTGGCACTATGACTTCTTATTCTTTGGTTATTGTGATACTCATGCTTAAATGATGATGACTTGGTACATGGTTTATTATGATGAGATTTTGAACCTGTTTGCTGAAAAGTATCTTTTGTGCTCACACATGGATGAGTTGGAAGTCGTTTGATTCAGAAATAAGAATAGATCATGCAGAATTTGTTACTATGGTTGAGATATTTTGCCTACATATGTTACTTCATGTTAAAACTTAAAGATCATGGTGATATTGGACCACATGGATGATTACTTGACACTTAATTGAAGAAGTTGTTCTGGCATGATAATTTCTCTTGGAAAGAATGTATTGATGCTGCAAAGAATCTGAAGGCTTGGTTACTAATGTGCTTATGCTACAACCGTTGGATGACGCTTGAAGACACAACTACATTGTTCTATCTATCTGTATTCCGAACATTCAAAAAGAAGTTGAACACTGTCGTTGCCTCACAAAGAACAAATCTGCATAAATTTAGAAGATGGCATTGGATACGTGGATTTCCTGAAACACAGTCGTGTATATACGCGATTTCATGCACAGAAAACTGCGTATGTCTGATTGCTGACAATTTTCTGTTTGGAGTCAGCTCTCTTCAGCACAGCTGCAGTGCTGTTTGGTATCTCTGATACTATTTGGTATCTCTGGTGGTGTTCCAGTTCTGATAATTCTATTTCTAATGTTTTGATAAAGATGCCTTGATGACTTGTTGGTAAAAGTGTTCAGGATGCACAAACTAAGGGGGAGCCTTAGTCATATGGAAAGGTTGCTTGGATGCACAGATTCAGGGGGAGCATTGGCCTTGTTGAGTATAATGCATTGTTGGCATTATGTTGATTCTGAAAAATGATCTCTTTCTTGAGGACTTTCTGGTGTTGGTCATAAATGGTCATATGTGTAATTTGATGAAAAGGTCTTGTTGAGACCCATGATGTAAAATTGTAAATTTTAATATTCGGTCATGTAACGACTTGTCCAAATTTTGTAAACCCACTTGGTTGGGTATTTGAGTCAAATTTTGTAAACCCACTGGTTGGGTAGTTGAGTTGAAAATTGTAAACCCCACTTGGTTGGGTACTTGAGTCTCATATGTAAATCCACTTGGTTGGATATTTGTTGTAAGTATGAGTCATTGGTGATAGGAAATTCATAGAGTCATGTACTCCATTGGAAAATATGCTTGAAGATTCAGCATGAACTCAGGGGGAGCTTGGTCACTTTAGTATATATCAGATCTGCAGAACGCTTCTTCCACATGAGGAGAAAAGGGGAGAGTATGTTGGTTTTGATCCACCCTTTTCCCTTGATGTCAAAGGGGGAGAGTGACATGGTGTTTGAATAAAGAGAAAGAATGGTGTCAAAAATGGGGAATGTGACATGGTGTCCTTGTATTCTTAATGTACCTATCTTCTATGGTAACCAAACACCATTATGGTTGCCATCAAGTCCAAAGGGGGAGATTGTTGGAAATATGATGCAGAGTGTTGTCCTTGATGGCAACCCACTGAATGAAGATGAAGACATGAGATTGTTGGCATGTGTTGTCCTTGATGGCAATCACATTGATTATTCTTGACGATGGGCTTGGTAAATGATGTAAATACGATATGAAATGATGTTTGTTAGCAATATGATCTTGAGTGTTGTCCTTGAATGGCAACTTACTTGATGAAGTTGTGCTTGATAGAATATGTCTTGATGAACCTATTTAAAGATGTAAATGCGATGTATCTACGGTGAGTACCGAAGGTAATGAAGAAAGGAATTCAATATGTGCTAGATCTATGATGAAAAGAGTATGTCTCAAGGCATACGCGGATTTGTCTAGTAGAAGTCGCGTATGCACGCGGGAAATAACGTGCCAAGTCGCGTATGGGAAAAAGCGCTCATAAAGTGCAAAACCAGGGGTAACCACCATGGTATTGACCCATTGTATTGAGTAATGATTTGTCTAAATGACCCCGTCCAGGAATACCATCGGAAGTAATGTGGTTTTTGCTCATGGTATTGAAAAAGGGTAAACCTATATAAAGAGAAGAAATTCATTGTGCAAATCATGAGTGAGGGTGCAAGATGTCTAAGCTTGAATGAATACTTCTCTTTGAAGTATATCTGAATGGAAAGGGTTACAGTTGAATGATAGATCTGAATGCATGATGCTCCAATGAAGAAATGATGAAGAAGGGAATCTAGATCTGGAATGTATTTGTATTGGCTAGATCTGTCTATGGAATGATTAGATCTGAGATGAGGCGAACATCTGTCTGAAGTAAAGGGTAAAAATCTGTGTGATATATCTATTCTGAAGAATTGCAATGACCTAAATGTTTGAAGAACCATACGCTTGTTTTCCACAGAGGAAGCGCGTATATACGCGGCTTCGCTGAAGAAAAAGCGCATATGCGCAATGAAATTGGATCTATAATATGTACAGAAGTATATGTTGGTTTATGTGAATGGAAGCACGTATATACGCGACATCAGAGAAAGGAAAGCGCGTATGAAAACTAGGGTTTTACGAAGTCGGTAGTGAAATTTTTACGATACATTCTGTATTTTATTGATGTCGTAATTGAGTTATATGTATCGGTTTCATGTTTGACATGTTTGGTAGTGCTTAAAAGTATAGAGCGGGTCCAATGCGAAAATATGATGTAATGTGCTTTGCAAGTGGTGAAGGAAGTGTCCTAAAAAGGCTTTGGATCCGGTGTGAAAATTGATGAAACGTGGTCCAAGGTGGTGCGAGGGTTGTAGCCTTCGGTCGGGGGGTCGTAGCTCCCTTCTAGGTGAGGCTGGTAAACGAGAGCAGGGGGTCGTAGCTCCCTTACAGGGGAGGCTGGTAAACGAGTCAGGGGGTTGTAGCTCCCTTCCAGGAGAGGCTGGTAAATGAGTGCAGGTGGGTGCCTGCATGTTGGTAGGAGTCTGCACTAGCACATATGTTGTAAGATGTTTTCTCTATAATAAAATATTGAAGGCTGAGCAACTACAGCGGTGGTTTTCTCCCGACTTGGGTTTCCACCTAAAATCATGGTGTTCATGTGTGATTCTTATGTGTGATGGTTTATTCTATTCTTACTTCACATGTTTACTGTTTATAGAACATCTAATGAATGAATGATGGAATGATATAAGTGAAGAATTAATGGCATAATTAGATCTCTGCTAATACGCGATTTGTATGAAGGATATCCACGTGTATACGCGAGTTTACTAAAGGAAAGTAGCGTATGGGTTTTAGAGCATGAAAAAGTAAAAAAATTTAGTTTTCCCTAAATACTGATTCACCCCCCCTCTCAGTATTTTTCCCAACACTGGGTTGGAAAATCCTTTGCCTAACAGTTAATCAAACCTCATTTGAAAGTCTTCATCCAGTTTCTAGGTAGTAGCTTTGGGTCAATTGTCACCAAGCCATTTGCAGTGTCGTTATGTGTTCAAGAGGACAGTTCAAAAAAAAAAAAAAACCATTCATCTGCAAAATATCTTTCATCCATTTTTGACCATACCTGAATCAGTCCTTGCCAATATATTTTCAGAACTTGATCTATGATTTCGTGTTGTGGGCTTGCCTACAACGGATCACTTTCTATCGACGACAACTCATTATCTAGAAGTTGATCTAGAAATCGTCAGTACCTTGAAATCTGCATGCCTCAATGGCAGGTTTCTCGCTTTCGACGACAGGTTGCATCATTGACCTTCGATCGAATGATTTCGTGACATGTTCGACTTCACCTCATTCATTCACATTTCATGGATTGTACTGGGTACTTTGAGAGCCATTGACATTACTGGTGGTTACTCTCATACTTGTTAATAGTTTACATCATTGTTGGTAATCAAGTGGTTTCTACCATGTTGAACCGACACATTCATTCACATGGATAGAATTGTACTAGTTGAAGTCTGAAATCAAGACCCTAGATCTAGTTTTCATCCATTTTGTGAGAATTATTTGTTATCATTTATACGATGGACTATTCATAAGCAGAGATGGGCATCCCGCATACTATGTCTACACATGTCTATCTTTGTGATGTACTCAGAAAATCATTCTTGTGTGAGAACAATTTGAATTAGTTTCTAGTTAGTTTTGATTTGATTTTTAGAATACTACTGACGATGATAGGTATATATATATATATATATATATATATATATATATATATATATATATATTGCATTGAATGTTTTTACAGGTTCCGATTGGGGTGTCCACAGGATGATCCTTGAAATGATAAAGTACTGCACTCTTCATATATGACAGACTTCAGCATCATCTATTCCAAACTTTGCACTTTAGGGGGGAATCTGTTACACTAAAAATTTTCATCCTAACATTCTGCTATGTGTATGAGCTCATTATTACTCATACTTCTCCCTTTGCAAGTCTAACATATCATTTCCTCATTTCAAGCCTTGAAAATCAGAGAAAAGTTCCTAAAAATCTCTTAAACTTTGGTGTTGCACTTTATCTCTATCTTGCCTATGGTCCCGCACCTAATGTTCAGCTCTCTTGCGTACCTGAACGCACTTTATCTGTGTTAAAGGTGCGGACCCCTGTAAGATAAAAAATGCGCAAGTAAATTCCAAAAAGCTCAATAAAAGTAAATTCTAGAAGCCTCTAGAAAGAATCTTGCAGTGGCAGAACTGCTCTTATGGGGTGCATGTATCCCTTACCTTATGGATCTAACCCCTTGATGTGAAGAGCTTATCCCTTCATAGTTGGAACATAAAACCTCCTCTTTTCCACTATAAAAAGAGGCATTGGGTAGCCTCAAAGGGAGTTCAGGCTTTAGAATATTTGAGGTTAAGTGCTGTTAAGATTTAGACTCAGTTAACTAAGACTTTTGTGAGGAGAGATTACATACCTCTATTCGTCTTGGTTGGAGGAGTGCAAAGCTTGTCAAAGTAGAGGAGACTCCTGCTTCGGACCCCAGGAAGGCCTGTGCAACATCAAGGCTTAGGTTGTAAGGTTTTCCTTATTTTGAAATTAATACAAATAAACTCATTTTTTTCAATAAGCTGTTAGTTAATGGTTTATTTCATAGATTCCTTGATCACTATGATAAGCATGGTTTATGATGTTTTCTATATAGGTGCTATGTAATATTTTTCTTGTTTGTGACTGCAGGTTTACGAGGAAAACTCCTTCAAGTGCATGAGGGACATCAACAACTTCAAACAAGCGTTGGACATACGGTAAGTCTTTTACACCTCTATAGAGCTTTTCGTAGATCATATATGCTTAGAGAAAGATTAGTTTATTTGGCTGTTTGTTGCTAGATACTTTTAGTACTAGGGAGATCGGTCTTGTCTGCAAGACAGATTAATACACACAACAAGTATTCCAACTATTCAAGAAAAAAATATAATGTAGCCATAAGATTTAAGCCAAATCTCCAGATGAAGTATATAGGTGGATCATAAGTTGTTTTATATAATTCTAACATAGGACTCACATCTAGGCTATCGCAAAAACATATGGACTCAAGTAATAAGTGCCTTGAAATATTTCAACACTCTAATCAACTTTCATATCCTAGATTGTTGGATCATCAAACCACATCTATCTCCATAACACATCTGAGCCTCGATGAGTATATAGTACCCTAGATCAAGGTGAGTACAAAACATTTGGATTGGTAGTAGTGTATTTGAGCCTTAAACATATCTGGCATACATATAGTAAAGTGTGGACGTCAAAGATGAGTTGGATCCCTTGATGGGTGGATCACTGGAGTGTGGACCTCTTAAGCCTTGGGAGGTGTTCTAGTAAAGTTATGAAGTGATGAAGCATTCGAGCATGTAAATTTATCTATGTTGTATAGGAGGACAAAATATATGAATCACTTGGATCCCTCAGATCCATGAACAATGGATAGACAAGTTAGAGTGGAAACATAAATGGTATTGAACCATATATAGCCATGATGAAGCATAGAGAATAAAGGATCAACCTAGACATAGGATGACCATATTGAGGTAAGAACTGAGGGCATAAGAGTTTGGTGTTTAAGTGTTTTTTGTTTATAATGTAAAATTTTTGATAGGAAAGGGTCCAAACGGACTTAGAACCTTAGTGTTAAGCCCTTATTTCAGAGCATGTGATCATATGATGGTTTTGAGTTAAGGCTAGGTGCAGAGGGAATATAAAATTTTGGGTAAATGTGAGATTCATTATTGTTTTGTGATTCCCTTGGGAAGCTACAAAAAGGGCTAACAACATTGTGTTGTGGGGATGACATTTTGGGATTGGCCCTTCAGCACATAAGTGTAATGAATTATATTGTGTAGCTTATATAAATCCAAAATGAATTTGGCCAGCATATTTAGGGGGAGAAAGGATGCGTTGGCACAAAAAAGGAAAGATGTTGGTACTATGAGGTAGTTAGTCAAAGTTGCAAACCCAAGATATAAATAGTAACTCATAGAGACATAGTTCTATGAACATCCTTATTCGACTGAGTTAGACACCTTTAAGGTAGTTTCATAGCTCGAGGGAATACAAGTGTAGAGAAGGGTATGCAATAATTGGGTGTGGGCTAATGGGGGATGTGAGCCCAGAGGTTGGAGGATGCTAGGATTTGATATCAGGGCATGGAGGCTACCTGGAGACCGTAGATAGAAGTAGGAACTACTGGAGCCATAATACTTTGGACATCCTTGTCTAACCAATTTATACGCCTTGGATGTTGTTGAAATTTGTAACTAGGTTCAGTCTTCATAATGACATATTTAATCATGATTTTATGTAAATATAAATATCAAATTATTACTATTATTCTTGAGTTATGAGTTTCATGGTCAAGCACCCATCGAGTGCTTCTAGGTATTGTATTTGGGTCATTAAGTCATAAATGTAATTGTCATGTATGGAAGACCATTTTGGGCATGTTACATGTTGTCTAAAAGTAATAATAGGGTGAAGACCCAAGCTTAGGCACAAGGTCCAACAAAGCTATGTCGTATTCTAGCAAAATGTCGATATTTCCACCTTACCCAAGACAAGATAAGGAGTCTCACCTAAAGTGTTCCGTGACCTTGCTTAGAGTGGGGGTTAGGATTTTATATCAAGAAGAGTACCATTGATTAGATAAGACTTAAAGCAACCTTAATGCTAACATGTCCAAGTTCATCCGCAATAGATCATGCAGGCTAGTAAGAAAAGACTACTTGAATACACAAATTTAAATGTTTAAAAGCCAAATAGCCATTCAATCATAACACAATGATTCCAAAATGTCTTATTTTCATTAATATTCTCACAAAATCATTACATCAGGATCAACAACCTCTTTCTACAGTATCCCTCAAATAAGAATGAAAATCATAGAATTATACAAAAAAACATCCACAGAGCGGTCCCATGCAGTCCTCTACAATATCTCTGTACTCTTCTATTTTTATCCTCCTGTCCATCCTTCATTATCTTTCCACAGCCGCCTAAACTATAAATTTACTCTGCTTATTTCCTAGCTCATATTTCCTTGTTGCTCGACTATTACTACTTTTTCCCACTCAACTGTGTCTATCTTTTTCAACCCGGTCCTCTGCAACTTCTCGTTTTCTCCCAGTTCCTTCCTCTTTCTTCCCTATCCTTTCCACAACTTCCCAAAAGTTGTTCTAAAACATATAATACTTCTAGTCGATACCAAAATACTTTGAAATTAAAAAAAAAAGGCCCCAACATTACATATTGTAAAGAAAACAAATTTGAGTCAAATACTTTCTAAGACCTTCTCAATGAGCAAACAAACAGTCGACCTACATGAAGTATCAAGTTGACCTCATGGAGGCAATTCATATCCCTAGAAATCTTATATATAAGAAGGAAATCCATCTTATTTGGACACACACCAAGCAAGTTCAATCTCCTCAAGAAAGAAGTTGGAAAAAGATGAAAAAGAAGAAGAAGAGAAAGATCGAAGTTTTGTACCTCTCTCTCTCTCTCTCTCTCTCTCTCTCTCTCTCTCTCTCTCGTGTTAGGGTTTATACAATTATTAGGAAATATGAAGTTCTAAAGATACATCGAAGCTTTTAAGCTACATCTAGTTTGAAGCTGTGAAGTTGCATCAAATCTATGAAGCTGCATCTAGGTCGAAGTTGTGAAGCTGCATCGAAGCTGTGAAACTGGATCGAAGCTGTAAAGTTGTATCTATGTTATGAAGCTACATCAAAGTTGTGAAGCTGTAACTAGGTTGAAACTATGAAAATTCAAATTTTTGTATCTGTTAGGTTGAAGTTACTAAAGCTACTAGGTCAAAGTTACAAAAATTGTTGCTAAGGGTCAATTTTTTTGAAGACGTTGTTGGAAGGTCAAAGTTAGTTTCTAGAAGCTATGTAAGAAAAGCTCATCAAGAAGGAAGGTTGAATTGTTCTTGGAGGGGTCTTAGTAAAGGGTCACAGGTCTTGGAATTTTTCAATTGAAGTTCTATAAGAAGAGAAGAGTTCTTGGAGGTTTTATTATTGATATGAGAGGTTTTGGCCCTGACTGATAGCCTATATCTTGTTTCCTCTTGTCTCATTGTTCCTTATTGTTTGGTAGATATTTGATTATATTAACACAATAATAATCAAGTTTAAGAAGAAGCTAATCAAGGTAAGTAATAATATATCAAAAGAAATTATCAATTTAAGAGAAATCACCTAATTTAACTTCCCTATATTTCTCAACATGGTATTGGAGCTCGGAAAAAAATTGTTAATTTTTTGGAAATCTAAGTTACAATTATAAAAAATCTGGAGTGATTCGTGAAAGAATTAGAAAATGGCAAATAGGGTTTTTTCTTTCTCCCCACTAACAGCCGCACTCTCCTTTGGAGCTTCAACGCTGACTAGGCTTGGGATTCAGACTGCTCTCTCCCCTATGGCGGCTGATCCCGCCCCAGCTCCTCATGTACCGCAAGGCCCCCACTCTGCAGCGTTGGCACTTACACCCCTGATCGATGGCCGGCATCATCTCTGGCTTGCTGGCGTACCCTGCCATTCTTCTGAAGCCCTGCATGATAGCAGCCCAGACTCTTTTCTCGCGACAGAGACCCTCGATATGATCCAAGTGAAGGCCTCTCTCGAATCACTCCATAAAGGCAGTGAGGCTAGGGTTTGTCTGCTGCAAATGAACATTCGACCCCTCTACATTTCTGTAGCCCTGTCCCTTGCAGCGATCTACGTTGGAGCGGGATCTTCAGAAGCAGTTTCCTTTGCTACCACTTCCATATAGTCAGGAAATCGGAGATCTAAAAGAATCTGGCACTGTGTCGGTCCAAAATATCTCTTCCCCCTTTCAGATTCAAATCTCACAGCTTTCAGGCAAGACCATTCTGTAATGGTTCTGCCCTTCAGACCTGGTGCAGACTCTCAAGGTAAATCTGGAATGCCAGTTTGGGATACCCTCAGCCCTCTAGAGACTTCTATTTCAATATAAACAACTCGATGACCTTCTTCCCCTCTCCTCTTATAGCATAAAAAGTAATAACTCTTTAGTGTTTTCCCTTCATTTGAGAGGCAGCGTTGCAAGACAATCTTCTTCTGCTCCTCCCTTCTCCTACAAAGATGTTGTACGCTCCGAGAATCCCAAAGCCCCTAAGGCCCCCAAACCCAAGCCTTTTTTGGTTGACAAGCTGGAGGAGGTTCCCTCTGTTGAGATCTCCCACCCTGGCCTCGCAGATGACCTTCAAAAATTTGCAAAAAGGGCCATCATATGCAGATTCAATGGGCTTTGGCCACGCTCTAAGGACCTCTATTACTGGATCCATGCCAACTGGACTCACCATTGCAAGGTCAGATTCTATTCAAAAGGATACTTAATAGTTCTGTTCGACAATCCTAAGCACTATGAACAGGCCTTAGAAGAAGGTCCTTGGTTCATGGGAACTGCTGGGCTCTTCTTAACTCCATGGTTCCCAGATTTTGACCCAACAACTGCAGTTATCACTAGAACGCCTGTCTGGATCATACTTCCAAACTTACCAGCTCACCTATGGCATATTGTAGTTTATAGGGGCATAGGCAACACCTTGGGCCCGATTTTTAATGGGAGACTACTGGCGGGAAAATCAAGGTCTTTACACATATGCCAAAATATGTGTCGAATTAGCTCTAAGCAAGGGACTGCCAGATCAAATCAATCTCAAGATCAACGAATTTGTTTGGACTCAGAACTTGGATTATGAGAATACTGCCTTCCGCTGCCGCCATTGTCACCAAACAGGGCACCTGCAGAATTCTTGCCCATATCTCCCTAAAAAAACGAAAAAGGATAACATTTCAAAGTTCAAACCCATGCGTTGGACCCCTTGCACTCCGCCGCCAGCAGTGAGCTCTGAATCCTCAGGCTCAGAAGATGAAGGGAGCGATGCAGAACTAGACCAGGCGCCTCAGACGATGAATCTATCCACTATTGCTCCTGCGCATACCAATGTCACAACCATCACCCAGAAATGAGTTCATGAGACCTCCTCTTCTAAATCAGATAAGGAGAACCCCCTGTTGGAGAACTCCAGTATTCAAGTTGTTTTAGCTCATACACCCCAGGACGGCTGGGTAAAAGTCAATAAAAAGAAAGGGAAAAAACTTCGTGATGAGACTTCTGCCCATGTGGGGTAGAAGTCGGTATTTTTGCTTTCAAGTCATTTGTTATAGCTCCTTGCATAGTTCATTCCTTCTCCGGGACCGAGGTCGATAGTTACATCATTTCTAGTCGGCCGGTGTCTTGTCTCTCTTGATTGTACTATATTTTTCTCAATAGAAATAGTTCAACTATACTTAGAAAAAAAAAACATGGTATTAGAGCTAAGGTGACAAGATAAGGAAATGAAATTTGTAGAAGGACCATAAAAAAGGAATGTCAAGAAATTTCAAAGCATAAAATAGGAAATCGAACCATCAAGAAGGGGTTCATAAGGGACGAGAAATCTAAGGAGCATCAAGGAAGGCCACCCATTTCATCTCAAGGATCACACCATCCAGAAGAAACAACAAGAAGAAGACCTCAAAGACTATACTTTCAAGAAGAAACCTACCTCCACTCAAAGAAAAATGGACTACACATTAGAAGCATCTTGAAGTCTCCACATTCTAAATAATAAATAAGAAACATTTCCATCATCATCATTGAAGCAAGGATCACATCTTAAGCATATTTTGAAGAAATAAATCTCTAGAAGAAGAAGTATTTTCAGCTTCAAGGAAGCTATCATCAACAACTATCATCAAAATAAAATAAAGCATCAAGTTGAATATATCATCATTAATGAAGCATATTCACTTCAAAAGTAAGTAACTTTATATCTATGTCTAAATCTACTATTAAAATGACTTCATTCAAGGAGAGCAACAAACTGCTTGG
The DNA here is from genome assembly GCA_034641835.2 of Pinus albicaulis. Taxonomy (NCBI): domain Eukaryota; kingdom Viridiplantae; phylum Streptophyta; class Pinopsida; order Pinales; family Pinaceae; genus Pinus; species Pinus albicaulis. The sequence continues at coordinate 100,553 of JAXQQM020083484.1, read as the reverse complement.
GCCATCAAATTTCCTCGCATGGAAGAAGAGGACAGATTTGATCCTCAGAGAGAAGGAATTTATTGTGCATGTTAAGGGTTCAATCAAAAAACCACCAAAAGACAAAGTGTTGGCTTGAGGGTTCCTAACCCAGGTTCAGAGTTTATCACGCAACCAAAAAACCCTCTAATTACTGGCCCTTTCAGCAATGACCTACTTACGCAGATCAAGGTCTCACCCGAAGCAGTATGGGGGGGTGACGTAACCAGGTTTCCGAACCTTGAGGAGGAAATTGATGTGGTGGCCCTAAATAGGTTTATAAAAAAACTTGTTGTAGCACAGAAACAAATGCACACATATATAAATTAGTACTTATCAGATCAGCTCGTCACAAATATAGATATTGCATATAATAGAGGTATCGCAAATCAACTTCGGTGAAGATATATAATAAGAGAATCAGCTCTTCGCAATGCACAATAACTTAAGAAGATCTATTCATGTACTTAACTATCAACATATATTCATGCATAAAGAAAATAGGTACTCGCATAGATATAACAAAAGTAAAGCGATCTCAAAGAAATGACAATAAATAGATAGTTCAGACACATAACACAATTGCTTCACCAAAAAAAGTCTTTGTATTAGATTCAAATATTTCAATACATTTAAAATTTCCCCTTACAATTACCCTTCCGCGCTCATAGTTAGTGGATTCTGCACACAACCAAGACTAGGTCTTCATGTACACAGCTAGAAGGAGCCTTTCTACCCAACCCAGACTTACAAAATATATCACCAAAGAATAAACATACTTAGATCCAAGATACTACTTGTAAACCTTTTTCTTACTAGACTCAATCTATCTATTTATATTCATCTAGCTCATAGATAATATTGTCTCAAATGATGGTATGAGGCCCACAGTTTACCCTTACAACCCATTTACATACAATATGGAATTTGACTCACCACGAATCCCCTTGACCTTCCTGCACAGCGCACATATCCAAAATTACATACAAAAGTTACTCAAAATTTTCCCCAGGGGACCCTGCTCCAACAGGCCCTCATCAAAAACCTGTGACTCGTCTCGAGTCACTATGGGGTCGACTCCTTCATCTTGGATTAGAGCATAGCGATAGAATTTTTCAGTGGCAACACCACCTCAAAACTCTATGCAACCGCTCCCTATGCTTCAATGACCAATTTTTCTATAGTTGGCCCTTCAGTGGCCAGTTCAGTACTTCATTGAGTTTGTTGAAGGGTATTCATTGCACCATCCAATGTTTGTGTGAGATATAGAGCCTCATCGGCCCACAGCTGCATCCTTGCCTTGAGAAACTTCTCTCGTTGGCGTAGGTCCTCGATTTCGGTCTGAATCACCTGACCCTGCTATAGGTGGGTGTGGCGATGTGCAATCACGAGGGTGGGTGCCACCATCCTAATATTAGCAACGATTGCTCCTTGATGCACAACTCATTGCACAACTACTGTACCATTGGGTCATTTTGAAGCAAAGTCCAGAAACCCATGGCCTCATCCAATAACTACCTGCACTATGTAACTGTGGCATCCATGCTATCTGTAGCCTGATTTACCTTTGCAGCCCTCTGAGCACGGACTTCTGGCGGGGTTTCTGACTGAAAATTTAAATAAAGGTTGGAAATATGATGTTTAAATTCAACCTAGATAGTTTTAACTTGTGTACGTGAGGCCTTTAGTGCAGCAGTGAAACCTTCTAATTTCTCTGCCAGGGTGGGAACTGCTGGCACGTTGCTACACACTTGGTTGATCTTATCTTCGAGGGCATCATTCAACTTGTGTAGGTCTACACCAATCTGGATTTCTTGTTTTTTCTTCTTATATTTCACTACCATGGGATTCACCCAATTAGACTCTTCAACTGGTTCTATAATGCTTGCACCAACTATTTTATCCAACTCTTCCTTGACCTTCTGCTTATATTTTGGATTCAATTTGTGAGGGCGCTACTTCACCGGGTGCACATCAGGTTTCAAAGTGATCTTCATGACTCCAAGCTCTCCAATTATTCATTTCAACTCTGAGAACTTTGAAGGGAATAAGTCTCGATACTCTGTCAATAGTTCAACAACTTTTCTTACTATGGCATCATCCCAATAATTTCCAATCTTCGCCAACTTTGGTTTTTATCTGGATCCAATATTTACCTAAGAAATATTTAGAGGTTTTCTGACATCTAGTGAAGTGATTGAGGGCCCAAAAACTACGCGTTGTCCCTCAGATTCTATAATTATGCTATTCCTTAGATGTTATTCATTTTATTCAACTGTCATATTTCTACAATTAACAATATCCTTCATTTGCGCATCCCAGGCTGGTGAAGCACGCTCTACAGTTTTCTTTGTTCTGTCAAATATAACTTCTTGAATGTTATGCAATTCTTTACCAATATTGAAAAATCCACTCTCAAAGCTGAATGTTAGAATGAAAATCTCCATCAGTGCAGAACATTTATTAGTACCTCAGCGCAGCTCTGTCTCCAGATACCAATCAGTAGATACCTTCTCCAATGTATGTATGAACATGTGGACTGATTCAGGTCTCAATTCTATGCCCCACATCTGACTCGATTTAGCCAAATGTGTTTGCAGACCATCCTTTCCAAATTAGATTTCTTCCATTTTGATAGTGACACATTCAAAGCATAATCTCATCGTTCATGCACATTCATCCCAATTGGCCATGTTTTCTTTATGAGTCTCCCACCATCGTGTTGGAGTAGCATGCAGTCTAAGATCCAGGGGATGGAATCTCTATCCTTCTGGGAAAATTCTTTAAAGTTCTCCTAAAAACATATTTACATCAGTTAAACCATCATATTGTGATAATTAGCGTACCTTTGATGTTATGCATCGAAGAGATATGGCCACACGATTGCAACGCACTGCAGATACTTCATGCAACCGATTCTGCCAGTTCTGAAATTCTTCATCATAATCTGAGAACCAAGAGCTGTATTTTTCCCAATTGAGACTTCCATCAGCCATTGGGTTGATCCAATCTTCTTTGTGCAAAGTCAGCTTATAGATATGGTCAATATCATCATCAACTCGCACAGCTTCTATGTATCTCTTTCCTTCTGTAGGATCTAGGGGAATTAGGACTCTGGTTCCATTGTTTTCAAACTCTATTCTTTGCTTCTTTAGGTTTATGATACCATTCATATCAATAACCCAATATAATCTTGACAGTGTATGATAAGGATCAGTATCATCCACAATTTTTATAACTTCGAAATATGCAAGTACCGTAACACCTTCAATATTGACTACGACTTGTGACAACCTTCCTATTGGAATGATTTTCTATTGATTTTCCATGCACAGTTGAATTGTAGACCATTCTAGCTTGGGTTATCCCATGCGCTTCTAGGTTTTCTTAGGTAATACATTCAAATCAAGTCCCATATCTAGACTAACCTAATCGATCTCATAAGCACCGATTTGAGTGGTCATACACATCTCTCGCCCTGTCCTCTTCTTATTCTTATAGATTTTGTTGAAAAATTTCTATTGTATTAGCAGTTGTACCTTTTCTGTGTCATTATATATTAGGTCCTACAGGTTCTCTACCACATTTTTGTTACAAAGTAACTTAATGCAAGCTTGTAAAAATGGCTTGATTTATTCATCTACCCTTGCCTCCTTCATGGGTCTACCTAATTTTGATGTGCTTCCTTCTGTAAACTCATTTCACGCTGTTAGCCACCTATAATATTTTGTTATACCAAAAGGTGGCTAAGATCTTTTTTGAGCCTCCAAGGAAAAAATTTTATCACTAAAAATTTGTTGGCTCTTGAAGTCTCTTTAAGGCCTCATGCCTCTGTCCCAAATCCTCATTACTGTTCCTATTAATTCTGCTGATTTCCTGTAAGAAACTGCTGAAGAAACCATCATTTTTCCCCTTTCTCCCACTCATAACTAACCTTCATTTACTCCCCCTTTTCTCCATATTATTTCCCTACTTTTCATAAGTTTCTCCCTTCATTCGTGAAAATCCTCCTGACATGGTTTAAAACTTCTTTTTGAGCTGTGCCGAAACCCCCAAATCCATTTAAAACCTTGAAATTATTCATTAAAAAACAAAGTTTTATTGCTATGGACCTAAGCCCCTTGGGCTAAGTCCTAAACCACTTCCCCCCACATGCCCATGTGTCAAAACCAAATGCCAAAGCTTTTCGGCGCTAATCGCATCGCAAATATCCAAGGGTGCATGTCTTTGAACCATTACAAAACTCCGATTGTGATTAGCCTTTCATATAAAACCCCCGATCATATTATTTTCTCATATCACCATAGAGCCTGCCTTGGCACTTAAAGCTTGTAATATTCCATTCCCAAGTACATATTTCCTTTATAAACCCAAAAACCCACTTCCCGAAGTTTTAAATTAAAAACTTAAAATCACGTGATAAATATAAATGGGTTGATTGAAAAGAGCCGATCGCGCAATCGCAATCGGAAACAACACAATGGGTTGATCGGAAAGACCAGGCTCAATGGCCCGATTGCGATTGGCCCTTGTCTTTATACTCTCGGGCATATTACATTTTGTGAAAACCACTGGCCCCGCAATCGGGCACCTTTTCCCTTTACTTATATATTTTTTCCGCCCGACCCATTTTTACTTGTTTTTATTAAAAAATTTGGTTTTCATATGAATGAAAGGTTTTCCCCCTGTTCCATCTCCACCGTCGATCACCGCCGATCGAAAGGCCATCGCTCAATCGCATCGGCGTTTTCCAATCGCGCCCTTTGTTTCTCCCCTCCGATTCATTCCCCGTCGTTGATCTGGTCCTCAGATCGACGGCCTGCGCTCAATCGCATCGGCGTTTTCCAATCGCGCCCTTTGTTTCTCCCCTCCGATTGCGATCCCTCCGATTCATTCCCCGCCGTTGATCTGGTCCTCAGATCGACGGCCTACGCTCAATCGCATGAGTTTTTATTTCACTCCCGATTGACGATCCCCGATTGGTTGTCTGCCATTGATCTCCTCTCCGCCTTCGAAGATCCAACGGTCCTTATTCCCTCCGATCACAAGTCTTGCCGCCGTTTCAAAACCCGCCGATTCGTTTCCCACCGTTGATCTGATCCTTAGATCAACGGTCATCGCTCAATCGCTTTGACCCTCCCGATCGCGCAATTGCATCAGAGTTTTTCAATCGCGTCCATTTTTGTTTACCCCCCGATTGCAAACCCCGATTGCGACCTTGTTAATACGGACATCCCATTAATACGATCGGACAGTCCCAAAAAATCCACCCCGCCTTATTTATTCTCCCCGCTCTCCTTTGCCTGTTCTGCGCCGATCTCCACCGTTAGATATTTTTATCCGACGGCTACGCTCCTCCCCCGCCATCTGAAGCAGTTTAAACCTATTTTTCGCAGGATTTCTTAATTGTTTTGTGTTTGATGCAGGTGTTCTAAATGGTTTTCCATTGTATAACGAAGAAATGCCAAGGGCTGGGAATGACGATTCTCATGCCCTCATTTCATTACAGAGAAGCCATTCACGGGGCTCTATTCCATGTTTCGTCAGTACTCTATGAGTATTGATGCCGTAAAGCCCAGTGCGGGTCTGCACATCGACAAGACACTGTTTTAATTCGAACACAGTTAAAGAGTATAAGTTTGAAGACAAATCACAGCAGATGAAGATCGAAGACAGTTTACGAGGATTATGGCTAAGAAATTTATCAAAAGCCTAATCCCCAATCTAAAACACAGTTTAAAAGAAAACCTAAAGTGTTTTATCAGACAGAAAGCCTCCACCGCTACATCTGAGGCAAACTGATTCCTCAGCTACCACCAAGCCACCTGTTGCCTCAAACCTTTCAAACAGAGGCCGTAGTTATTGAAGAAGATCATATTTCGCCTCAGAGCAGCCAGGGAGTTACTTCTATGAGGTAATCAATGCAGAAATATCTGCAGAAGTTACTCCCCACATTACACAGAGCCCCAAAGTCAAAATAAAGCTCCCACCGAGCTTTGATATTTATTGTAAAAAGTTAATACAGTGATCCACCTGTAAATTTCTCTCTCGAGCCCCTCAAAGGGCCGAGAAGTCTTGAACCTGTATTAATTATCCTGAGAGATATTTTCTCGGATCGCCTCCTCATTCTTCTATAAATCCCTCAGAAGAAGATGAGAAATTTTTGGTTGTAGAACTTTGAAATACACTTGAGCTCGAGACTTCTATTTGTACATAGTGTTCACTGGCCCTTGAAGCTCTGTTTGTGCTAGAGTAGTTAGGTTGAATAGTGAAGATGATTGTTGAACTGAAACATTGGACTTGAAGATTGTAACTGGTTTGACATCAATATAAAATTTGTTTCTTGGGATCCTGGTCTTTATCACTGGTGAAGTGCTTCTTTCTTTGTTAATCGTTTTCCTTCTATGTATGCCATATTGTTCATTTTCCCTCTGTAAAGAACAGTTTAAACAGGGTTAGGATTTTCTGTATAGCATTAACCTTCTCTGGCTGAGAAATATTTATCTTAATGTTTTCTTGAGATTTGTTTATTTAAGAATGATTCAATACAGTTTAAACAGTTAGGAATGTTGGCGTTCCCTCGTCCTTCTGTTTGCTCAAACATTGTTCTCGAATGTTATTTCCATTATTTTCTATTAAAGTTAGACTAGAGAAGATATGGTTTTCCCTGATTCCTAGATTCTTTTCTCCAAAGGCAGATTCTGAAAGTTTCCCTTGGTGTTGACTGAAAGCAGACTAGGTTTAAAAGTACTTTATCTGATCTTAAGTTACACTCTGTTTTTCTTATGTGTTTTCATACTTTCTGAAGGTAATTATGTGGATTACTCGATTGTTTGTCAATTAAGCTGCTTTAAGAAGAACTTGCCCAAGAAGTCTATGGTTAGCCCTGTCCTTGGTTGGTTTTAAAATAGTCACTTAAGAGGATTTTCTTGTTTGGACTGACTATAAATCCTCTAAGAAATTATTATCAGTTTCCACCCCTCCAACATTTTAATGTTTCCATTTCATCATTTTAATCTCAATAATCTTGTGGTATAGATAACTTGCCCCTTGGATCACACTTGATGTTGTTGTTCAATTCAAGCCCAGATATGACTCCATAGCCCAATGGACTAAAAACCAGCGTTATATCTATCTATTTGCCAAAACTGTTCTATTTTCTTGCAACTTCTCACTTTTGAAACTTTTTGCACTTAGGACTTTCTCCTCAAGTAACATTTCATGCTCAACCATCCAAAACAAAACAAAACCCTTGGCCTTCATAACTAGCCTAGTATCATTACCTTAAGCTTTTCAAAGACAATATCCATCTTTGTACATATTGGAGAGATCCCTCTCCGGATTCAGGAGGGCTAGATCCTAGAATCCCAAAGTTTGTTTGAAATGATGTTAACTCTGTGATTGGACTCTCCCAATCTTGCTAATAAATTACAGAGACCTAACATTTCTGGTGACTCCACTGGGGACTCAAAACTCGGAATCTTTTACATTCAAATCCATTCATAAAGAAGCTTGCGGTTGGGTTCATAGAGCGCTTGCTTTATTAACCAGCTTGAGCCACCAGAACCTAACATTTCTGGCGACTCCGCTGGGGATTGAGTGCATTTCACCTCAAACATTCTTAGGCACTCATAGACCCAATATCTCTGGTTAGATTGGCATTCACATTGCTGATGGTGGACATCATCCTACTTCAAATGTTCACATTCATCCACCTGGCGAACCCACACTCCATAATCCTCGAAGACTCCACTGGAGGAAGAACCTGAAAGATGGCCAGACCTCATAGAAGGGTAGAACATACTGGTTGGATTTGGTTTAAAGGATTCATTGTTTTTGTCTATCACTATGTTCTGTCCTATTTTAAGCCTAATCAAGTGTACAAAGATGAAACCCACACTGAATGTGGGAAAAACCTCAAGCCTTAGTCTGCAGACCGTGAGCAGACCCGTACTTCTGTGAAGAAACTGGTGGAACAAGAAGCTCATGTTGTATCTCCCACTCTTCAAGAAGCTTCAAGCAGTCATGAGCCCATTGTTACATCACCCGCACCTACAAAGGTCATAGAAAGATATAAGCCTCTGGTTTTACCTCTTTTCTTCCAACCCCTGCCTGTAGAATTAATAAACCAGCTGCCTCATTTTGATGGAGAGAATAAAGGGGCTACTGTTGAAGAACATGTACAAAATCTTGAGGATTTACTTGAGTTGTATGAAATAGAAGAAGATGATGTGTGCATTAGAATGTTTGCCTTGTCATTACAAGGAAGTGTTAAGAGATGGCTCAAAGGCCTTCCAGAAGCAAGCATTTTCAGCTTTCATCAGTTTTCTCAAGTTTTCCTAGATAGATGGGCGGCCCCAAAGAATGCTCTTCTCATCCTAAAAGAATATCAGAATTTGAGAAGGCAGCCAGGGGAGACAGTGAAAATTTTTTCAGCCAGGTTCAATAAGGTATATGATGCAATGCCTTCTGATATAAAACAACCTTTGGGATGGGCTCTGTTGCACTATCCAAGTTCTTTTGACCCAGAGGTGGAATTCTATATAAGGGAAAGAGAACCTTCGAGCCTGGAGGAAATGCAGGATATAGCCATCACTGTCGAATACAACATAAAGTTTAGGGAGGAAAGACTAAAAGCAGCAATGAAGGACCGGACGGAGCAAATAACACAGATCTCTTTAGAAAACAAGCTGGAAAGACTGATAGAGACTGCCAAATCCTTGCTAAGTGTAAAAGAGGAAGAATATGAGGCCGAAACCAGAAATGATGATTGGGAAAGACCTGCTCCTTGTCCTCGAGAAAGAAAAATCAGATCTCTGCAAGACAGAAGTCGCATGCCAAGCATGCATGATGGACCAGAGTGTGAAAAAGAAAATAAACTTGCAGATTATGTTGAAGAAAGACTCGCTGAGAGTCCTGAAGACTGGATTGACGACGATGCTTGTAATTATGATTTCTTCGATGATGATCTGACTGATGATAATTTTTTCCAAAGGGAAACTGAGCTCGCAGGGCCATCATCAGTAGATTCATGGGAAGAAGATCATGACCATCAGCTTCAGGAAAACGATGAGCTAATGCAGGCCATCTATGATACTGATGGAGAAAGTGTTGAAAGCATGATAGCAAGTGAAGATTCTTTGAATCTTCTATCTGCTTCATATTCGAACATCAGTTTTACTTGCCAAGAGGACAGAAGCCAGCAGCTTTTCAGCGCAGAGGACGAGGAGGAAAGAGATGAAGAAAATCTTGAACGGAATGAATGCCCAGAGCCTTCTCTCGAAGGGATTAAGGTAATCAAAGAAGCCCCCGCTCAAGAATATGTTTATTTTTTCACAGAGTTTAGCCCGTTGCAGCAGAACCGACCTGTGGTACTAGAGGAAAACACTGTTGAATATAATGAGCCCTCTAGCTCAGGCTGCATTGAAGATGAGCGAGATCTCCTTCCCCGCAGGTGTCTCGGCCTTGATCCAGAGGAAGAGGAGGTATTCCTGGTTGATGCCCATATGCCAAATACTCCCAACCAGGAAGAAGGGGAGTGTGATTACAAAAGCCTCACTACAGATGCAGTGATTGAAGCTGCCCAGGATGCAGGCAGCCTATCAGTCATGGTAGGCTTTGAAGAAAAAAGTTTACATCATGAGTTTTTTGACCCTATGGCAGACTACATGGAGGCCCTGATTGGCTCAGCTCCACAAGAATCAATCTTTTGCAAGAGCCAAACACAACAAAATTGGTCACCACTACTGGTGGCCTCGGTTTTGAAGAACCACATGCAGAGCACCCTGTGGTTATCTCTGACAGGCAACCAATGCTCATATCCTTTTTCACTACTGCTTGATTGGCTACATTGGCATTATTGTATCATCTAGAACATCAGAGATTTCCAGTTAGAGTAGGGTAGATAGGAATGTCAATAAAGCTCAGTTCCGAGCATGTATTTAGTTGTTGTTTTCTGCTTTGGAGAAAAAGCAAGAATTCAAAAATACAAAAACAAAGAAAGAATGAAAAGAGGGAAAATTGACAAAACAATAAAGGTATAGCCCCATACCTAAAAGAGAAACAAATCTGAAAGTGTGCAAGCTTAAATGCCACTCCTGCAAAACACACTTCTAGTTAGTCAAACAACCTAATCTTGACTAATTAGCTTTTAAATTTTTCTGCTGATAGGATAGTGAATTCGATTTGCCAAATTGTTCAATCTTGGCTTATCAGTAGATAGATTAGGATAGAAATTGAAGGTTCAAACAAACTCAAAATCTGAACCTAAAGTTCCCAAGAGAAAGATGACTCAAAGCTATTTTATTTTCTGAGTCAAGAAGATGTAAAAATTTGGTTCTAATTAACTCAAAATCTGAACCAGAGAAAAAGAAAGAACAGCTCAAACAAAAGCAAAAACAGGGCTGTGAAGAAGAGAGAAGGCCGTGATGAGAAACTTTCAGATCCTAAGCCTTCCATTTTGATTTTAAATTTCTGCAAATAAAATGTGCAGCTTGTTCTTATGCCATAGATCATAGCAAGTCGAACAGCTCAATCTTGACTTGACTATTTTTAAATTTCTATTGTAGAATTTAGAGAATGAAAGTCTGTTGGACAGTTTAATCCCAACAGACAGTAGATTAGGTAGAGAAATATCTGAGCTCAACTGTTTAATCTGAGTTCAGGAAGAAATAAGGAGTAGAAATAGATTAGATTTCCTGCTTTCAAAAGAATAAAATATTGTGTAAAGAGTTTGCCAATCCAAGTGCACTCTCATGAAGAAAAAATGTTAGATCAGTAGGATTGGGGTAGGTAGAAGTTGTATTGATGAAATTCATTTTTCTTTCATCACTGATATTATTTGTCAAAGAAAAACAAGAGCAAGCAATGGGTCAGGCACAAGTCAGCGTCCCAGAAATCAAGTCTGAATTCTTGATGCCTTCAAGAAGGCACCATCCCCAAGTGGAGCCACTGTTAGCCACCTATAATATTTTGTTATACCAAAAGGTGGCTAAGATCTTTTTTGAGCCTCCAAGGAACAAATTTTATCATTAAAAATTTGTTGGCTCTTGAAGTCTCTTTAAGGCCTCATGCCTCTGTCCCAAATCCTCATTACTGTTCCTATTAATTCTGCTGATTTCCTGTAAGAAACTGCTGAAGAAACCATCATTTTCCCCCTTTCTCCCACTCATAGCTAACCTTCATTTTCTCCCCCTTTTTTCTCCATATTATTCCTCTACTTTTCATAAGTTTCTCCCTCCATTCGTGAAAATCCTCCTGACATGGTTTAAAACTTCTTCTTGAGCTGTGCCGAAACCCCCAAATCCATTTAAAACCTTGAAATTTTTCATAAAAAACAAAGTTTTATTGCTATGGACCTAAGCCCCTTGGGCTATGTCCTAAACCACTTCCCCCCACATTCCCATGTGTCAAAACCAAACGCCAAAGCTTTTCGGCGCTAATCGCATCGCAAATATCCAAGGGTGCATGTCTTTGAACCATTACAAAACTCCGATTGCGATTAGCCTTTCATATAAAACCCCCGATCATATTATTTTCTCATATAACCATAGAGCCTACCTTGGTGCTTAAAGCTTGTAATATTCCATTCCCAAGTACAAATTTCCTTTATAAACCCAAAAACCCACTTCCCAAAGTTTTAAATTAAGAACTTAAAATCACGTGATAAATATAAATGGGTTGATTGAAAAGAGCCGATCGCGCAATCGCAATCGGAAACAAAACAATGGGTTGATCGGAAAGACCAGGCTCAATGGCCCAATTGCGATTGGCCCTTTTCTTTATACTCCCGGGCATATTACATTCTGTGAAAACCACTGGCCCCGCAATCGGGCGCCTTTTCCCTTTACTTATATATTTTTTCCGCCCGACCCATTTTTACTTGTTTTTATTAAAAACTTTGGTTTTCATATGAATGAAAGGTTTTCCCCCTGTTCCATCTCCACCGTCGATCACCGCTGATCGAAAGGCCATCGCTCAATTGCATCGGCGTTTTCCAATCGTGCCCTTTGTTTCTCCCCTCCGATTGCGATCCCTCCGATTCATTCCTCGCCGTTGATCTGGTCCTCAGATCGACGGCCTGCGCTCAATCGCATCGGCGTTTTCCAATCGCACCCTTTGTTTCTCCCCTCTGATTGCGATCCCTCCGATTCATTCCCTGTCGTTGATCTGGTCCTTAGATCGACGGCCTACGCTCAATCGCATCGCAAACTTTTAAATCGCATGAGTTTTTATTTCACTCTCGATTGACGATCCCCGATTGGTTGTCCGCCGTTGATCTCCTCTCCGCCTTCGAAGATCCAACGGTCCTTATTCCCTCCGATCACAAGTCTTGCCGCCGTTTCAAAACCCGCCGATTCGTTTCCCACCATTGATCTGATCCTTAGATCAACGGTCATCGCTCAATTGCTTTGACCCTCCCAATCGCGCAATCGCATCGGAGTTTTTCAATCGCGTCCAATTTTGTTTACCCCCCGATTGCAAACCCCGATTGCGACCTTCCGATTTAATCTGGACTGTCCACATGTCTGGATCGGACGGTCCAAAACCACCCCGCCTTATTTCTTCTCCCCGCTCTCCTTTTCCTGTTTTGCGCTAATCTCCACCGTTAGATATTTTTATCCGATGGCTACGCTCCTCCCCCGCCATCTGAAGCAGTTTTAAACCTATTTTTCGCAGGATTTCTTAATTGTTTTGTGTTTGATGCAGGTGTTCTAAATGGTTTTCCATTGTATCACGAAGAAATGCCAAGGGCTGGGAATGACGATTCTCATGCCCTCATTTCATTAAAGAGAAGCCATCCATGGGGCTCCATTCCATGTTTCGTCAGTACTCTATGAGTATTGATGCCGTAAAGCCCAGTGCGGGTCTGCACATCGATAAGACACTGTTTTAATTCGAACACAGTTAAAGAGTATAAGTTTGAAGACAAAGCACAGTAGATGAAGATCGAAGATAGTTTACGGGGATTACGGCTAAGACAGTTATCAAAAGCCTAATCCCCAATCTAAAACACGGTTTAAAAGAAAACCTAAAGTGTTTTATCAGACAGAAAGCCTCCACCGCTACATCTGAGGCAAATTTATTCCTCAGCTACCACCAAGCCACCTGTTGCCTCAAACCTTTCAAACAGAGGCCGTAGTTATTGAAGAAGATCAGATTTCACCTCAGAGAAGCCAGGGAGTTACTTCTACGAGGTAATCAATGTAGAAATATCTGCAGAAGTTACTCCCCACATTACACAGAGCCCCAAAGTCAAAATAAATCTCCCACCGAGCTTTGATATTTATTGTAAAAATTTAATACAGTGATCCACCTGTAAATTTCTCTCTCGAGCCCCTCAAAGGGCCGAGAAGTCTTGAACCTGTATTAATTATCCTGAGAGATATTTTCTTAGATCGCCTCCTCATTCTTCTATAAATGCCTCAGAAGAAGATGAGAAATTGTTGGTTGCAGAACTTTGAAATACACTTGAGCTCGAGACTTCTATTTGTACATAATGTTCACTGGCCCTTGAAGCTCTGTTTATGCTAGAGTAGTTAGGTTGAATAGTGAAGATGATTGCTGAACTGAAACATTGGACTTGAAGATTGTAACTGGTTTGACATCAATATAAAAGCTGTTTCTTGGGATCCTGGTCTTTATCACTGGTGAAGTGCTTCTTTCTTTGTTAATCGTTTTCCTTCTATGTATGCCATATTGTTCATTTTCCCTCTGTAAAGAACAATTTAAATAGGGTTAGGGTTTTCTGTATAGCAGTAACCTTCTCTGGCTGAGAAATATTTATCTTAATGTTTTCTTCAGATTTGTTTATTTAAGAATGATTCAATACAATTTAAACAGTTAGGAATGTTGGCGTTCCCTCGTCCTTCTGTTTGCTCAAAGATTGTTCTCGAATGTTATTTCCATTATTTGCTATTAAAGTTAGACTAGAGAAGATATGGTTTGCCCTGATTCCTAGATTCTTTTCTCCAAAGGCAGATTTTGAAAGTTTCCCTTGGTGTTGAATGAAAGCAGACTAGGTTTAAAAGTACTTTATCTGATCTTAAGTTACACTCTGTTTTTCTTATGTGTTTTCATAATTTCTGAAGGTAATTATGTGGATTACTGGATTGTTTGTCAATTAAGCTGCTTTAATAAGAACTTGCCCAAGAAGTCTATGGTTAGCCCTGTCCTTGGTTAGTTTTAAAACAGTCACTTAAGAGGCTTTTCTTGTTTGGACTGACTATAAATCCTCTGAGAAATTATTATCAGTTTCCACCCCTCCAACATTTTAATGTTTCCATTTCATCATTTTAATCTCAATAATCTTGTGGTATAGATAACTTTCCCCTTGGATCACACTTGATGTTGTTGTTCAATTAAAGCCTAGATATGACTCCATAGCCCAATGGACTAAAAACCAGCGTTATATCTATCTATCTGCCAAAACTGTTCTATTTGCTTGCAACTTCTCACTTTTGAAACTTTTGCACTTAGGGCTTTCCCCTCAAGTAACATTTCATGCTCAACCATCCAAAACAAAACAAAACCCTTGGCCTTCATAACTAGCCTAATATCATTACCTTAAGCTTTTCAAAGACAATGTCCATCTTTGCACATATTGGAGAGATCCCTCTCCGGATTCAGGAGGGCTAGATCCTAGAATCCCAAAGTTTGGTTGAAATGATGTTAACTCTATGATTGGACTCTCCCAATCTTGCTAATAAATTACAGAGACCTAACACACGCTTCAACAAAAGTCTCTTTTGCACATTGCAAATAAAATCCATCCTTGTCCTCAGCTGCCTTACAAATCTAAAGGCCAATGTCCAACTTCTCTCCCTTATCCTCATTAATCACTGCACTGCTCCTAGTGACCACATTCATGCTAGGATCTTCCTCGTGGGTTTCTGCTATGTCCATCTAAAGTTTCTGTGTCAGAATCTACATATTTTTCTCCTGCATCATAGCAATTAAAACATGACAATCTTCTATTACATGGTCAAACTTTCCACAATATCTACATGACTGTCATTCTGGATTCTAAAAATTGCGCGTATATTGACCAACATCTCTGCAATTGTAGCAAATAAACAACCCCTTTCCTCGACCAGTTGATCCACCTCCTCTTCCTCTTACTCTATTCTCAAATGCACTACACCTAGATGGGAATGCTGATGAGGTAGGTTCAACTTTCATTCTATATATTCCAGCCTTGTCCAACATCATGTCAAAAGTTTGACAGTGATGTTCATCATGTCCCAGTGACAAAAAAAATCTACAAAGCAACTACTTCAACTCAGGTGTATACTTTCCAAACCTTGGACATAAATCTCTTGCATTAAAACCCGTAACCTAACAGATCGCGCACCATACTGGAGGGATCCCACCCGACCCTTCTGTGCTCTTCAGCGGGCTTGGTCCTCCAGGTTTCAGATAATTGTTGAAGACAAGACATTGATCCTTATGCTGTTCGGAAGCTTTACATCGAACACACTAGACCTCTGCGCACACCTCCTTGCCCTTATCTTTGTGCATATTCTGAATCTCCAAATGCATTGCTTCTAATTGACTCAGAATCTACTGAGTTCCAAGAAAAACAAGTGTTGGCGTAGCTTATAGCTTCATCACAATCTCCACTGCCTCAGCCTGTGTGGCAATATTCTATTGACCCAATGGCTGGCGCAGATGTGGGAGCAACATAGAAATAAACCACTCCTTGTGTTGGGTGTCATCAATAGTGAATCCAAAATCTCTGATAGTACGCTTCAATCACTGATCTGCCTCCCAGACAGATTCATTTATCTCTCGGTGAATTTCTTTCAATTATGTAACACACTTCGCATATGAGTTAGGCTTCTTGAATTGTTGTTTTAGGGCATATTTCAATTCATACAGAGTGGAATTAGGGTTTTCTTGTACATATATGATATACCAATCCAACGCGTGATCTTGGAAAACAGTGGCTAATTGTGCTTTCTCAACATCATCTTTATTAGCCTAATCTGCTCTCCATACAACATTAGTTGCAAACCAAAGTTGCTTAGTATCTTCATTTCCAATGCCTCTAAAAGTAGTGAGCTTTATATACATGGCCATATCTATGCTTGGGGTAGGTGGAGGTGGAGGTGGAGTGAATTATTTGTGAGATGAGTGTGGAAGTGGAGTAGATGGGTTCTAAAAGATAGTCAAGGCTCCCTGATTGTTCTGATTTACTGAAACTTCTTTTCGGGAGACTTCTTCTTCTTCAAAGTGTACACATTCACTAGAGCTATCAGTTTCTAGCTCGTCCTTACTATCAGATATACACTTGAGAGGACTTTAAGCAAATCCTTCTTCTAGGTTTGCACGGTAAATTCTTCCACTGTGTGTAGTCAGGCATCTTTGAGACATTCACACAATATGTTGGCACAAAGAGCCCTATTCACATAATAGCATCTTTAGCAATAAATTCAAAGAGCGCAATAACTTACCTCTAGGACCCTTAAAATATCTCCTTTATTCTTCGAAGTATGACACAAACTGATTGATGGAAAATTCAGTCACAAATCCTCCCAAGACACGATCGATCCAATGATCTATCATGTGGGTGATATTATTGCTTATATTTTCTAATTGTTGTATTAAATTAGGATTCCACTAAGTGAATGCGTCTTCCTTCACACAGATATTAAATTAAGTCAATTTCAAGAACCACTCATGCAACTCTGTTGCAAAGGAGAAAATGAATATCTTGTGAACTTCCATATAGATGTACTTCTAAACCAACTTTTCAACGGATAGCTTAGAACTCTGATTCTCTTGGATCACGAATTCAAGGATCTTTCTATCTAGTCAATCTTGCAACTCGTTCTATGTAGGGTGCCACAACATTAAATCTCACTCAAAATGATCCCGGTCCCGGAAACAAAACCATTTATTGGATTGAGGGGTCCTAACCCAAGTTCAGAGTTTACCGTGCAACCAAAAAACACTCCAATTACTGGCCCTTTCAGCAATGACATGCTTGCACATATCAAAGTCTCACCCAAAGTAGTATGTGAGGGTGCTGGAATCAGGTTTCCACACCCTGAGGAAGAAATTGATGTGGTGGCCCTAAACAGGTTTATAACAGAACTTGTTGTAGCATGGAAATATATGCACACATATATAAATTATTACTTATTAGATCAGCTAGTCACAAGTACATATAATTCATATAACAGAGGTATCATAGATCAACTTTGGCGAAGATATATAATAACAGAATAAACTCTTTGCAATGCAAAATAACTGAAGCGGATATTCATGTACTTAACCATCAACATATATTCATGCATATAGAACATATTACTCATGCATGCATAACAAAAGTAAATTGATCTCAAAGAAATGACAATAAACAGATAGTTTAGACACATAACACAATTTCTTTGCCAAAAATAGTCTTTGTATTAGATTCAAACAATTCAATATAGTCAGAATTTCCCCTTACAATTACCCTTCTGTGCACACAGCCAGGGGAGTCTGAACACAACCAGGACTAGGTCTCCATGCACACAGTAATCAAGAGCCTTTCTACCCAACCCATACTTACAAAATGTATCACCAAATCATAATCATACTTAGATCCAGAATACTACTTGTCGAATTTTTTCTTACTAGACTTCTTGATATATATATTTATTTTCATCTAGCGCACACATACTATGGTCTCAAACCATGGTTTTAGTCACACATTTTACCCTTACAACCAATTTACATACAAGAGGGACTTTCACCTGCCTCAAATCCCCTTTATCTTCTTGCGCAATGTGCATATCCAAAATTACACACAAAAGTTACTCAAAATTTTCCCCAGGGGACCCCGCTCCAACAAAAATTTCAAGCTCTATAAAAATACATCAAAGGGGAAATAAGGGCTCAAATAATCCTTATAGAGTCATTCAAGGATTCCCTCATCCCTTATGTAGAAAATTTGGAGAATTCAAAAGAAATCAGTGATAAGCTAGTATAATTGTTCTTCGTAAACTCTACAGGAGAAGTTATATCTTTGAGAACTGAGCTATAAAAAATGAAGGTATCAAAGGAAGAAGGGGTAGCCTCATATCTTATGAGGGTGACACAAATACGAGACCAAATACAAGAGTTAGGGGAAATAATGTATGACAAATAAATCACCAATGTTGTACTCAATGCACTACCTGATGAATGAGTCAACTTTGTATCAAGCGTATATGGAAAGAAGGAAGCCACCCCATTCAATGAAATTTGGTTATTGTGTAAGATTGAAGAAACCAAGTTGAAAGAAAAAATTGATGTATGATCAAATTAAAAATTTAAAGAATTTGCTGCCATGGATAGGAAAAAAAAAGGAAAGTTTGGAAAGTTTGGTCCTCATAAAAAGAAGAAGATCGATATGTCAAAGATCCAAAGTTATGGATTTAAGGAATATGGGAATTTCAAGGGAGATTGTTCGAAAATAAAGATGGAAAACAATAAAATAAAAGAAAAAAATGAAGCTTATGTCACTGAATAAGTGGAAGAACCTGAGAAGAAGAAATCAAAGGAGGAAGTGAAATATCTCTACTATGAATGAGATCATCTCCTTCACTTAGTTCTTTTCAGTTTTGTAAAATACAACTATCATTGTAGGAAGCATTGTAAGTATGATAGGATGCATTATATTCGAAGATGGAATCACATTCAAAGCATACGATTGAAGCAAGATCTCATGATAGAAGCTTGAAAGGATAGATAAATAAGAAGTTTGCATGGTTGTAGAAGTCATCATGACAGAACTGAAGTAGCTCATGGTAACCTCATTGAAAGCATAGGTAGTACATATGATTGGAAAACATTAATATAGCATGATATAAGATAGAAAGAATTCATCATACACCATTATCATTAAGGAGCCTTTGTAGGATGAGGATAATCAAGATCCTCCATTGGAATCTTCATTAGAAGCTTCACCTCTACTTGGAAGAAGCAAGTGTCTCAATGATAATTCCACCTTTTGTGGGATCAATTTTTTAGAAGTATGATGGTATGGTGAAGAAGGAGTGCAACATGTGAAAATGGTTGAATAACTTTCAAGAAAATAAAGGAAGTTGTTGAAGGATTTCTAGATGACCGAAAGGAGAGAAGAGGTATGTATATATTTAATAGATTAAGCCATGTCATCGTATACTTGCATATAGCATGGATGAATGATCTATCTCATGAGAATGATAAAAGAAGAATGATCTATTCTTTTGGAAAGATGAATGAAGACATATGTCATGAAATAGTTCACATATTGACAAGATGAAATCAACATAATATGAGGTGGTTGACAGGATGAAGGAATTATGCTTAGAAATTCCCGAGGAATCAATATGTGAAGAAAGGAAGAGTAGTTCGTGAAATATGCAACTATATTCACATAAGATAAGATAAGTGATCAACATTAAATTTTCTAGAATATTTCCATAAAAAGTATATGAATACCTTGATAAAGTTTGTAAAATAAGGATACCCTTGACATTGAATGTCTTGGAAGATGTGTTTATTCATGTGTAGGATCTCGATGTTGCAAGAATCTCATGTCATGATGAAAGACCATCATAAAAGGTAATTTTGTTTTGATGTTAATTCTGATTTTTGAACAACATCTAGTTGGATTGATAGTGGGCTACCAAAAGAGAGTTGTAGATGTCACCTACAACTAGTTCGCATGGAAGTGGATGAAATATCCTGAAAGAAACATTACTTGGAAGAGGTATTTGTATGAAGGAAATCCAGATGTGGACTAGAAGATCACTTTTTGATGAAAAATAAAGATGAAATGACTATTCGTTCAACCCTATGGTTCATTGAAGGAAAGTGATGGATGATCGATGCCATACAAAGGAAACCTAGAAGTTGAAGGCTCCATAATGATGATGATTAAATCCATGAAATAGAAAGGTCGATCCATACAAGCAGCTAAAAGTACCAGGATATCCAGCAAAGAGCATATAAATGTTGTTGGTAACAAGTCCCTAATCAAGAGAGAGCTTGGACAAGTCCCTAGGTATATGTTGGCTTAAGGGGTCCTAAGCCAGGTTCAGAGTATTCTGCGCAACCAACAAAACACTCCAACTATTGGCCCTTTCATCAATGATCTGCTTGCGCGAACTAAAGTGTCACCCGAACCAGTATGGGAGGGTGTTGGAATTAGGTTTACGCACCTCGAGGGAGAATTTGATGTGTGGTTTTCCCTTGCTTAATACTTTCCTATCTACACGAAGCTTCCCAAGAAACCAAATCTACTTGCAGATAAACCCTTCATAGTAAAGCAGTTTCACATGACCAGATAATAATAAATGGACTTAACCCTTGCGCATTCACAAATTATTACATAATTAACCCTTACTTCAATATAGACTTGCGCAGAAAAAATCACTATAGTCGACTCAGATCTAAAAATTAAAGCATAATAATACTTGTGTATATATGCAATCCAATTCAACTTATCATTTACTGAAATAAATATGCATTCAATGGCACAGATCCAGATCTAGAATTACAGTAAGAAAAAGGTAGTGCACATAACAAATCTAATATAGTTAACCATAGAAATCATATAAAAGTCTTGAGTTTGAAAAAATTTCCTTCTTTATTAAGAGATCTTCAATTCAGTACAATATTTTCCCTTCTGCATACACAACAAAAGAGTCCGCGCACACAGCTCAGGACTAGGTCTTTGTGCAAACATCCAGCAGGAGCCTTTCTACCTAGAAAAATTGACCCAAAACTTAGATCAAAACAAAAGCATAAACATCCATACATTCATCGATATATTGATGTCTCTTACTTGACTCGACTCTTACATATTTACGTCTTTCCAAACACACACATACCATGGTCTCAAAAAATGGCTTGAGAATCATGGTTTTCCCTTTTACCCATTACAATAATTAAGGGACTTTGACTCGCAGCAAATCCCCTTGACATCTGCGGGCAGTGCGTACAAAAAAAAAAATTCACCAAAAATACTCAAAATTTCTTTATCCTAGGAGACCCTACTCCAACAGGCCCCCAAAAAAATCTAGTGACCCATCCTGTTGGTCTAGATGCCTACATTTCTTCTTAGAGCTCCTACATGGAACTTCGAAATGGCAAGTGGATATTGGTACTTTGAGCTACAACATTCTACGCTTCTTCCACCAATTTCTCTGTAGTTGGTCCTTCGGTGGCCAAGTTGGTGCTTCTATGGGTTTGCTGCAGATTTCTAAGGGCTCCTTCAATGGCTTGCAAGAGCTACAAGGCCTCATCCACCCATGGCTTCATTCATGCATGCAAAAAAATCTCTTGTCAACTTAGTGTGTCAATTTCCAGCTAAATGGCGTGACTCTTCTACAATTTGACGAGTCTTTGGGCAGGAACGAGGGTCAGCACAACGACCCAAATTTCATCGAACTACTGCTCTTTGGCCCTCAACTCTGATTTTAGCTGCTGGATGATAGGGTCATCTTGGAAAAAGGTCCAAAGTTCCATGGCCTCTTCAAATAGCTTACTGCAAGCATCTATGGCTGCGGTGATGCTAGTAGTTGATTCTTTTATGACTTTGGCATGCTGTGCATGCACCTCCAAAGGTGTCCTTGGTTGTAGCTTCATTTGGAGGTCTGTGATATTTTGTTCAAGCTCGACACTAACTGTTATTATCTCAGAATGTGAGGCCCTCAGTATGGCCACCAAGCTTTCCAATTTAATTTCAGGTGCAACGGTGGTAGAAACTGTGACTTCGGTGAGGTCACCCCACAACTGGTTGACCATGGATTCCAACTCAGCACGCTGAGCTTCGACAACTCAATGAGATTCTTCTACATTATGTTGTCCCTTCTGCATCATGAGCACCTACTATTTATTTTTCGTAGCAACCTATAAAGCATGGACCTCCTATTACTATAGCTCATCCACGATCATAGTATGCATGGCATGTAGTTTTCCACCGAGAAGCATGGCCAAGTCAATGCCTACCTCAGTGCAGGCTTGCACATTGGCACACAGCTCGGGTTTATCAATTGTAAATAAAGGTCCTCGAACATGAATTACCCATTTGTATAATGGTACAATAGTGTTGAGGGGTTTCACACTCACTTTTCCTACGTGTGCTTACTGCACTCTCACTTGGATCAGGTTCATTTGCATGCAAAGCTCCTGGGCACTGTACTACACAGCCTCAAGGACCGATTTGTATTGAGACTCCACATTAGTCTAGGGATCCTCGGTCACAACTTTGACTACATTTTCAATTTCTTTAAAGTTATCTAGGATAAAGGTCAAGGCCTCCATCCCTGTTTTCTTTGATCCTTTCTTCTTTTTTCACCGGCCCAAGGAGGTTTGAGATCCTTGCTTAGTTTCTTTTGTTTAACCTATCTATGTCACAGGTGCCCTAACATTGTCACCTTCTTTATCCTCCATTTCCTTTTCTAGGTAAATGGTTTCACCTGTCGTGGTTGGCTCTGTCTCTTTCTCTGCATCCTTATCCTTCTATTAGGTATCCTTTGTTGCATGTGGCTTTATAGGAGTCTTTAGGGAAATTGAAGATGAGGCACCTCCAGTGGTACGCATTGCAACACACACAAGATCATCCTCCATGACCATTTAAGGTAGCTCATACTAAAAATCTTCTGTTAGCCCCTTATAATTTCCTTGAGAAAGCAAGCAAGGGGCTAATTTGTTTTATAAGCCAGCAAGGAATGAATTTCCCTTGAAAACACATCATCCTTGCTGCCTTTCCAGGTCCCTTGCCTTGTGACCTTTTCCCTCTGCTCTTTTGAGTCAATAGGCCTTGCTGATAAATAATTGTGCTCCAAAAGGCTTTATTCTGCCCTTCATACCTTTGCAAAATGCTTCATTTTCACCCCTTGTTTCCCTTTCTCAAAGTTCCCTTTGTTCCCCTAAAATTCCCCTTTCTCTCCTAAAACTTCCTAAAGTTCCCTCTAAAACATCCCTGCTCCCTTTGCTTATGCCTAAATCCCCCTCATTCCCCTATCGTTTCCCTTGGCTGGCCTTAAAATGCTGTAAAAATGAGCCAAAAATCATATTTCTTGCATATTATAGGCCTAGCCCCTTTTTGGCCTAACCCCTGCACCTTCCCCCATAGAACCCGACGCTATGAACAAGCGCTGGCCTGAAGGGCGCTAATCTCCAATGAATATCGAGAGCGCTCCTAGCCGTCGATCTTGTAAATCGGACGACGATCATGAATTCCACAGCACCCGTGTTTCTCCATCCAAACCCCCCGACCGCACAATCGTCGTCCATTCACTCGCAGATCTGATGGTTCGGAGTGTACCTGCCCCTATGGTCCTCGCCGCGCACTACCCACAAAATAGCCCGGTTTTCATCGCACCGCTGATGGGGGTCGGGCAGTATTTTCCCATTTCCCAGCGATTCCACTCAGCTCGCAACGTGTGGCTCCTGTACGATTCCAAAACTACTTGCCCATTGCACGTTATATTTCGGTACAGGATGCGTAGCGATATTGCCATCAGCCATTAGATCTGGGGCACCTCATCCAACGATTGTCGCTTCGCAAAGTTGCATGGGTTTTAACCCATGGTCGCCGTACTCCTGGCCCATCGTTCGTCATCCTCCACCGCATGTTCAACTGTCGATCTCCTCTCAGATCCGACGGTCTAGATTTGTTGTCCCGCTGTTGACTCTTCCATCGTCGCCCAGTCCCGCCACATCACCTCCACATGTCTCACCGTAAATTCACCCCTCTCATTTTATATATTCATTCAAAGGGTCAATCTTGAGGTTTTTATGTTAATTTTCCTCTGCGCTCCACCAGCCTTCCACCAGAGCACTTCTCCACCACTCCTCTACATTTTTCGCCATTCGTCTGCAGTCCCACTGTCGTCCTCGCAGCCATCCACATCATCCGACCGCCCATTGTTTTCTTAATCTGTGTTCGTATTTTGCAGGGCTATCAGAGGTGGAAAACCTCCATGATTCATATGTACTACTTCAATGGCGTGCTGCGCAGACATAATTAAATCTTGAAGCTAGTACCACAGAGAAATGCTCGGAAAGGTAACAGCGGCATAAATATTATCCCAAGACAGTTCAATCTCTGAAACAACCTATCCAGCGCCATTAAAGCCCATATTTTACAGATTGAGACATTTATGGAGCAGTGGAGAAAAACCAGCAAATGATCTAGGATTTCAGCGTTCAGTGTTGAAGGTTTTGAGCCTTAATACAGTGGTTTAAAGGAAAAGAAACAAGTCAGTGATCCCATGGATCATGCAGAAGGTACAACACGCAGAAATTCATGTATATCAGGGTTTCACATCAGCAGATTATTCCAAAGGACAAAGCACCCATATCAGTTCCATTATTTACCGTGTTCCTGGAGATTTCCGCCCTAACCACAGTCCAAAGCTACCAGGGCATTTGTTTCACAAGCATGGTAGTCCTTTCAGTCGTTTTGTTTATGCACCAGAGTACTACACAGTACTACAATCAGAGTACATCAAAGTCATATCAGAGTAATCTGAATTCTGAATAAGATCATTCGTTCACCCAAAAAACACCAGAGATTAGTGCACGAGATTTAAACAGAATGGGCTTCGGCCCTCTTTCTTTCAAAGTTTTAATGCTACATTTAGTTTTTCACCTACCCTCTCTTCTCCTTCGGAGCTATAAATTCATGAAGAAACTCATTGTAAAAGGTTGTTGATCAGTTATCAGAGAAATGCAAGTAGTTTCTTATGAGACGCAGTCTCTGTGTAAAGTGTAAGATAGGTTGAGGAAGATGATTTCAGACTGAGTATTCAGCTATTGGAAATGTTGTACTTGATTGGTATTGACTTTTAATATGACAAGCACATTTCTTTGGATCCTGATCTGAAGCAGCGGTGACGTTTTCCTATATTTGTATTTACATTCATTTCGTTTCGTTTCTACTGGCTTGCATCAGAATATTGGCATAGGATTTACTCTTGTTAGGTACCCTATGTTTCTAGTCTCCTTGCCATTAATGTTTCTCTTCTTAATGTATTATCTAAGAAATGATTTCAGTTGGTTTAACCAATGTAGTGGATGTTATTTCCTGCTCTCTGATGTATGAATTAAATGATTTCAGTCCTTAGATTTTTCTTGTTATGTATTTAGTTGGAAGATTTGGCAACACTGGGGATTAGAGTTAGCCTTGTCCCCTAGGATCCTTGTGCGACCAGCTGGTATTTAACTTTGTGCTCTGAATCTGTGTTATCTCCTCTTCTCCTACCTTTCATATCACACAATCATCCTTAAGATCCTGTGTTTTAGATGACTAGCCCAATCGAAAGCCTGCTTATTGATTAGCAAGAAAATCCTTTCATGACTCCATTGCCCAATGGTTTTGAATATTTCCAAGAATACTTCACCTCTGCCCTTTTCCTCTTTGCTCAGCTTTGCCTTACATTGAACCCTTCTTTCCTGATAACCAGGAACCAAATCAAATAGATCAAACAAACAAACCTCATGCCTATAACTAGCCTAACATCTTAACATTCGAGCTTCAAAGACATATACACCTTTGATATAACATAGAGAGATCCCTCTCTAGACCCAGGAGGGCTAGATCTTGAGGTCTGAAATTGGTTTGATGTTGTCTCATCTTTTGGTCTTTCCAATCTGGCCAAAACACGGGAACCCCAACATAATGGCGACTCCACTGGGGAACTAAGTGCATTACACCTTAAACATTCTTAGCCTTCAATCTCTGGTTAGGTTGGCATTTAAACATTCCTATTCACACATCAACCCCTATACCATTTGTTGTGTTCTCCCATACTCTTGGACAGATTCTAGAAAGGGCCAGGTAGCCTCCAGATCTCACACTCTTTCAGAGGTGACATATCTGGTAAATGCCCTCCTAGTCAATCTCTGGTTAGAGTTTGCTGTGTGTGGAAGATATCCCTGAAAAGGGGACATCTCATAAGCACTGTGGTGGACAGTGTACCCTCCAAGAACATCCTAAACCTTTCCACCTGGCAACTCTATATCCCTTAAACGTTTGAAAGACTCCACTGGTGATCAATAGGCCTGCTAATTATGTTGGTTCACATTAGACTCCACTGGAAGACCAGCCTCCATCACAGCATTAACCACGGTAGAAGTAAAAAGTATGGTTAAGCTGCTTGGTTGGAAAACAACATTTTGGCTTCTAGAACCATTCATACAAGAGCTTAACCTAACCCAGACCCACCTGAAATAGTTGACAACCTTGAGAGTATACTCAAAGGAGCTCCTACACCTAAAAGACCTACTATTTCTAGCCACATCCATAGAGCTAACTCTATACCAGAATATCTTACAACTCTATCACATTTTCACCTTGATCTAGACCTACCTAATAGATTACCTAGAACTAGGTCATTCAGTATTTTAGACCAACCAGGCCCTGAGCTTCCTGGTTCACCACCCCAAAGTGGTAGACATATTGGGAATAGACATACCCCTACTATACCTCTTGATACACATTTCATACAAAACTTGGGACTCAGTCACCCTAGATATGCTCATTAGTCTTCTGCTGGTCATAATATCCCTATCATCCACATACCAGCTATCTAAGTCAACCCTTTACCTCATCAGAATATCATCATGGCGGCCTAGTATGCACCTCTGGTTTTACCTTAGCCTCTAGTACCCTTACCGAATGATTATCAGTCAAAGATCCCACACTTCATTGCAAAAGAGTCCATCACAGCCCAACGACGTGTAGATAAGATGGAAGATTCTTTTGACTACATGGAAATAGATGATGACACAGTCAAAATGAGAATCTTTGCCCAGAGCTTAGGGGGTGATGTGAAGAAATGGTTTAAAGGCCTACCTCTAGGTAGCATCAATGATCTCCCAGCCTTATATCAGACTTTCATAAACAAATGGGAAACTAAGGCTAACCCTCGCCAACTCTTAGTAGAATACATGAGCCTTAAAAGAAATGTGGGAGAGAGTGTTCATGATTACACAACAAGATTTAATAGCATTTACAATGCCCTCCCTCCACATATGAAACCTCCGCAAGGCATGGCTTTAGAAAAATACCCTGAAGGATTTGATGCTGACATGGCCTATGAGCTTAGGGATAAAGAGTACAACACATTGGAGGACATGCAGAAAGGAGCAGTGAACATAGAGGCAAATCTGATTAAGAAAAGAGCAAGACTGAGATCTGAGAAGAGGGTAACATATAGAGATGACAATGTAGCGTCCTCATCTGACCAAAATTATGATAAACTGTCTAAAAATGTGGAAAATTTACAACAAATGATGGATGGGATGGTTGTCACAGTCAGTTACCGAAATCAAAATCAAAACCAGAACCAAAGCTTTAGAAGGAACAATAACACTCCCAACAGACAAAGAGAGTTAGATCAGCAAGTCATTCCCCCATTTCAAGAGAACTTTGTTGATGAAGATGAGGGTATCATTGAAGATTCTGAAGGGAACACAATAAACATGTTTGAAACAGAAGATTCAATCCATAATTTTTACTCAGAATAAGATCAGCCCTCACCCTTTGGTTGGGAGGAGGAATGGTTAGAATCTGAACATTACAGGTTAGGGTTTGAAAACGCCATGATGCAGGTCAGAGAACAATATGAACTTAGAAGAAAAAAGAGCTTAGAAACTACCAAACCAAAAGCTTATGAGGTAACCATCAAGAAAATACCTGAGAAAACTTCTAAAGTGACTGCAGAAAGCAACAAATTAGTAGCTGAGAGTTCTAGAAAGAACAAAGGAAAATACAACCAAAACACTGATACACAAGGTAAACCAACTATCAGCACTAGCACTGCAGTTAGTGCTCATGATAAAACTGTCACAAACACTGTACATAACGAGAATCAACCCATTGATTTAGCCACCAAGGCAGTGGCTGACAAAACAGAGTTGAACATTCCAAAGAGTCAATCCACTTTCAATTTGGAGAGTGAGATTGCAAAAATCAAAATCTCTGTCCCACTTTCTGAGCTGGCCACTCAGGGTGTATATAAAGGCCAAAATTTGAAAGCATTAAATTTAGGTGAGAACGGTGACACTGTAAATCTGAGTGATGATCAACCTGCCCTTCTGTTTGGTCCAAAGATAGAAGGAAAGTTTCAGGAAGGGGTAGTGCCCCCTTTTTACATCAGTCTTAATATCCATGATAAGATTCTCCATAATGCAATGCATGATTCTGGGGCATCACACAACCTAATGCCTAAGGTAGTAATGGAAATATTAGTTCTAGAGATAACCCGTCCCTATAAAGACCTATACTGATTTGACTCTAGTAGAGTAAAGTGTCTTGGCCTAATTAAAGATTTATGTGTAAGCCTTGCCCAGATTCCAACAAAATGCTTGGTCATGGATGTGGTTGTGGCAGATGTGCCACCCAAATATGGCATGCTATTATCGAGATCATGGGGAGCCAAGCTGCAAGGAACAATGCAGATGGATGGGGCTTATGCCGCAATCCCAATCTTTGGCCAACTTAGAAGACTGTACAGGGAAGCACAAATGAAATTCCTGGTTAGTAGCCCTCAAAAGCCTGAAAATTCCCCTCTATACTCTGTGCATACAGACCTGGATTCCTTTATCTTCTGCAATGATGAATCTTTGGAGGGACCAGAGTCTCAAAATGTAGATACAAGCAAAGGTACACATGATGAAAAAGAGCCAATGGAATTTAACATAATGGCTACCCTAGACTCAAAGGAGGAAGACGTAGAAAACTTTGAATAGTGTACTGAAAAAACAATGCAAAGTGAACCAGAAACAGGATGCAATTAGCCAACTAGTCACCTCTATGACTTCCACATCCATAACGAAAAACTAAAGAGCCCATAGCCTGGTCCAGCCCCTATAATGCAACATAATGGCGAACCCAATTATAGGGAAAGAAATGATAACAAAAACGAGCTCGAACCCCTATGGGAAATGAGTTTCGATGGGTCCTGCACAAGGAGAACTACTGGGGTAGGAGTGTGGATACATAACACAGAGAGTGATTACACAGAGAGCCATGCCTACAACCTGCACTTCAAATGTACAACAACATTGCAGAATACGAGGCCCTTATCCTAGGCTTGAACCTGTTGAGAAAATTAGGAGCCTGTAGGATAACTGTGCATGGGGAATATGAGTTGATTATTAAACAGGTGAATGGTGAATACACAACGAAACATCCTAGATTGAGAGCTTACAGGAACAACACTATGAATTTACTGAAAAATTTTGTTGAATACGAATTAGTATTTGTTCCTAGGAGTCAAAATGTCATTGCCAATGGGTTAGCTTTCCTAGCTAGCTCATACCCTAAGACTCCCAGCGATCAGCAAATCATCATTCAGACCAAATTCAGACCTGCAGTGCCGGATAATGAAAAATATTGGTAGGTTTTGAAGGAGATAAACAGATTGAGGATTTCCTAATAGGCAGGAATGAGTTTGAATTTTCTGATTCAGACTCTAAATCTGAGAACAAATGCCTAAGTGAAGAATCCTCTGGCAAATAAACACCCTGTAACATAGAAATAAACACCCTAACTGAAAAAGCTGGAAGTCCAGCCGGAAAGTGTGAAAACGCAGAAATTGAGGAGATGGAGGTGCTGCAGGCCAAAGATAAGAATATACCCAGAGGCTTGACACCCTTAGAGGACATTTTTTACTTTGATGATGGAGAAAAAAAGCTCACTATAGAACATGCAGACTCTTACGTGGAAGAATGCAACATAGGCACTGAAGATAAGCCCAAAATGATTGAACTGGCTAAGTTTTTACCTGCGAACATGAAGAAAAAATACATAGACCTTTTCAAGGAATTCATTGATGTGTTTGCTTGGAGTTATGAAGACTTAAAGGCCTATGACACAAACATCATTCAACACAAAATACCCTTGAAAGAAAATAAGAAGCCTTTCAGACAAAAACTTCGCAGAATCAATCCAAAACAATTGCCTGTAGTAGAAAAAGAAATTAAGAAGATGTATGAGGCAGGTATAATCGTGCCTATGAGGTTCTTTGATTGGGTATCAAACTTAGTGGCTGTGAGAAATAAAATAGGTGAGATCAGATTATGCATTGATTTCAGGAATCTTAATAGAGCCTCACTCAAAGATAACTACCCTTTGCCAAAAATGGAACATATTCTTCAGAGGGTAGTGGGCTCTAAAAGAATCTCCCTGCTAGATGGCTTCTCAGGTCACAATCAAGTCTTAGTAATCCCAGAAGACCAACTCAAAACAGCTTTTACCACTCCATGGGGCACCTTCATGTATGAGAAAATGCCCTTTGGACTGATGAACGCTGGTGCAACCTTCCAAAGAGCGATGGATATAGCTTTTTCAGATGAGATAGGACACTTTATTGTTATCTATTTGGATGACATAACAATATACTCCAAGACCGAAGAAGAACACCTGAAACATTTGAGGAAAGTATTTGAAAAATGTAGAAGGTTTGGTCTGTCATTGAATCCTAAAAAGACCGTATTTGGGCTGCAATAAGGAAAGCTTCTCGGCCACATTATATGCGAAAAGGGAATCAAGATAGACCCACAACGAGTTGAGGGAATACTACAGATCACACACCCAATAAACATCAAGGAATTACAGTCCTTCATTGGGAAGATTAACTTCCTTAGGAGGTTTATTCCCAATCTAGCTGAACACCTTAGGAATATGACTAACATGCTGAAGAAATGTGTGGGAGTTAAATGGACTGTTGGAGATAAAAAATCTTTTGAATCCGTAAAACTTGCACTCACCTGAGCTCCTGTTCCGATTAACCCAGATTTATCTAAAGATTTCCTGATCTTTTCATTTGCCTCTGAGCATACAGTGGCTGCAGTCTTGCTGCAGAAAAACACAGAGGGAATGGAACAACCAATCTCCTTTTTCAGAAAAGCACTAAGGGATGCACCCTTGAAATACAACATAATGGAAAAATAGGCTTATGCCTTAATCAAGGCCTTAAAGGATTTTAGGGTGTACATATTGCATTCTCACACCATAGCTTATGTGCCTAACATAGATGTCAAATATATATTGTCCCAAGATCTCGATGGAAAGAGGGGAAAATGGATTGCTGTGATTTTAGAATATGACCTTGAGATAAAACCCACCAAGCTGATTAAAGGTCAGGGCTTAGCTCAATTAATGGATGAATCAAAATTACAAGCCCTGGACATTAACATGGTAAATACCTTGGATGAGCAACAAGAATTGCCATATCCCACTGTTTAGGAAAAGTTTCAGAGCTCTCCTTGGTATTCCTACATTTTGTATGTGCTTACACACCTCAATGCCCCTCCTGAACTATCAAAGACCAAGGCTAGATTCTTAAAACTAAAAGCCAGAAAATATTGCATTTTGAATGAAAACTTATACTGGAAAAACCAAAATGGCCTAGTGCTTAAATGTTTTCCTGAAAACAAGGCAGAGAGGATTAAACAAGAATTCCATGCAGGAGAATGTGGAGGCCATCTGAGCTGGAAAGCCATGACAAAAAAAATACTCAGAGCTGGCTACTATTGGCCCATACTCTTCAATGATATCCATACGAAGATAATTGCCTACCACAAATGCCATATTTTTGAAGGCAAAAGAAAACTCCTTCCCTTACCTCTACAACCCATCACTATTGAAGGTCCCTTTCTGTAATGGGGCCTAGATTTCATAGGGGAGATTCACCCTGCTTCTTCTGCACAACACAAATGGATCCTAACAGCCACAGACTACTTCACTAAGTGGATAGAGGCCATACCCACTAGGAATGCCACAGATTCAGTCATCATTAGTTTCCTAGAAGGTCACATCCTCTCTCGGTTTGGTTTCCCAAGGAAAATAATCACTGATAATGCTACTGCTTTCAGATCCAAGAAAATGGTTGATTTTTGTCACAGGTATCAAATAGCACTCGGTCATTCAACCTCCTATTACCCTCAAGGTAATGGACTGGTTGAATCATCAAACAAGAGCCTGGTGATCATCATCAAGAAGCTGTTGGAAGATAACAAAAGGTCATGGCATAACAAGCTATTACATGCTTTGTGGGCTGACAGGCTTACAACAAAGAAATCTATTGGCATGTCACCTTATCAGCTTGTCTATGGAACAGAAGCAGTGTTTCCCACCAGCCTAGGAATACCGGTGATCAAGCTGGTCCAAGAGATTCAAACAGAAGAAGACAGTATGGTGAGAAGGATAAACCAAACAATTCATCTCTAACAAACAAGGGAAGAGGTCTACAACAGGGCAGTCAAAGTTCAGAAAAACATAAAGAGGTTGTTTGACAAAAGAGCCAAAGCCGCTGATTTCAAAATTGGGGATAAAGTTCTGAAGTGGGACTCAAGAAGAGAGGATAAAGGAAAGCACAGCAAGTTTGACAGTCTGTGGCAAGGTCCATACATCATCCAGGCCACTGTGGGTCCAAATGCCTTCTTCCTATAAGAATTAGATGGTACAGAGCTGTTTGGGGGTCCTGTCAATGGCAGGATGCTCAAACACTACTTCTGTTGATTTTCAATTTCTAGTTTCAATTCCATTGTACATACCATTGCAGTTTTTGTTTTCAATAAAAAGAGAAAATGTTTCGAAAAAAAAATGAAAAGAGAGGTTCAAACATGCTCAAAACATGAACGTCTGATGTGCAAAGGATTGGCTCTAATAAGCTCAAAACCTGAGCCAAAGAAAGCAAAGCAGCTAGTCCTAACATGCTCAAAATCTAGACCAGCAAAGAAGAAAGAAGAAATCAGCTCTAACATGCCCAAAACTAGAGCTGAGATGAAGAAAGGAAGTGACTCTAACATGCTCAAAACTTGAGTCACAAATAGAAGAAGGACACTTCAAGTTTTAGATTTCAAGCCTTCACAGTTTTGTTTTCAATGTTCTGTAATTTTTTGTCCATGTGCAACTGCCTTTATGCCTTGGACTCATAGCAAGTTAGATAGTCTAATCCTGACTTGACTGTTTTTCAATTTCTGCCTTAGAATGTGGAGAAGGAATCTGCTAGACAGTTTAATCCCAACATACATTAGATTAGGTAGAGAAACATATGAGACCAACAGTCTAATCTGGCCTCATGGAGAAATAAGGGTAGATTTAGAATAGGTTTATTTTTCATTATAAAAATAAATGATGTAAAGGGTCTGTTAGCTTAAATGCACCCTAGAAGAAGAAAAAATGCTAGGATTGTAGTGTGGGTAGGTAGTTTGGTGGGAAAGTTTTTTCGCTGATGTAATGTCTTCATAGTTGTGACAGCTAAAAATCAAAGAAAGGGATGTGCCAAGCAACAGGCACCTATCCTACACCAAAGATCTACTCTTTGAATTCTTGACTCCTTCAAGAAGAAGCCATCCCCATGTGGAGCCACTGTTAGCCCCTTATAATTTCCTTGAGAAAGCAAGCAAGGGGCTAATTTGTTTTATAAGCTGGCAAGGAATGCATTTCCCTTGAAAACACAACATCCTTGCCGCCTTTCCAGGTCCCTTGCCTTGTGACCTTTTCCCTCTGCTATTCTGAGTCAATATGCCTTGCTGATAAAGAATTATGCTCCAAAAGGATTTATTCTACCCTTCATACCTTTGAAAAATGCTTCATTTTCACCCCTTTTTTCCCTTTCTCAAAGTTCCCTTTGTTCCCCCTAAAATTCCCCTTTCTCTCCTAAAACTTCCCAAAGTTCCCTCTAAAACATCCCTGCTCCCTTTTCTTATGCCTAAATCCCCCTCATTCCCTTATCGTTGCCCTTGGCTAGCCTTAAAATGCTTTAAAAATGAGCCAAAAATCATATTTTTTCATATTTTGGGCCTAGCCCCTTTTCGGCCTAACCCCCGCACCTTCCCCCACAGAACTCAGCGCTGTGACCAAGTGCTGGCCTGAAGGGCACTAATCTCCAATGAATATCGGGAGTGCTCCTAGCCATTGATCTTGTAAATCAGACGACGATCATGAATTCCACAGCGCCCGTGTTTCTCTGTCCAAACCCCCCGACTGCGCAATCGCCGTCCATTCACCCGCAGATCCGACGATTTGGAGTGTACCTACCCCTATGGTCCCCACCACGCACTACCCAAAAAACAGCTCAGTTTTCATCGCACCGCTGATGGGGGTTGGACAATATTTTCCCATTTCCCAGCGATTCCACTCAGCTCGCGACGCATGTCTCCTGTACGATTCCAAAACCGCTTGCCCATCGCATGTTATCTTTCAGTACAGGACGCGCATCGATATTGACATCATCCATTAGATCTAGGGAGCCTCATCCAATGATTGTCTCTTTGCCAAGTTGCGCGGGTTTTAACCCATGGTCATCGTACTCCTAGCCCACCATTCGTCGTCCTCCGCCGCATGTTCAACCGTCGATCTCCTCTCAGATTCGACGGTCCAGATTTTTTGTCCCACTGTTGACTCTTCCGTCGTCGTCCGGTCCCGCCACATCACCTCCACGTGTCTCACCGTACATTCACCCCTCTCATTTTATATATTCATTCAAAGGGTCAATCTTGAGGTTTTTACGTTAATTTTCCTCTGTGCTCCGCCAACCTTCCACCAAAGCTCTTCTCCACCACTCCTCTACGTTTTTCGCCATTTGTCTGCTTTCCCACTGTCTTCCTCACAGTCATCCACATCATCCGACCCCCATTGTTTTCTTAACCCGTGTTCGTATTTTGCAAGGCTATCAGAGGCGGAAAACTGCCATGATTCATATGTACTACTTCAATGGCGTGCTGCGCAGACAGAATTAAATCTGGAAGCTAGTACCATAGAGAAATACCCGGAAAGGTAGCGGCGGCATAAATATTATCCCAGGACAGTTAAATCTCCACAAAAAACCCATCTGGCGCCATTAAAGCCTAGATTTTTCAAATCGAGACATTTATGGAGTAGTGGAGAAAAACCAACTAATGATCTAGGATTTCAGTGTTCAGTGTTGAAGGTTTTGAGCCTTAATACAGTGGTTTAAAGGAAAAGCAACAGATCAGTGATCCCATGGATCATGCAGAAGGTACAACACACAGAAATTCATGTATATCAGGGTTTCACATCAAAATATTATTCCAAAGGACAAAGCACCCATATCAGTTCCATTATTTACCGCGTTCCTGGAGATTTCCACCCTAACCACAGTCCAAAGATACCAGGGCATTTGTTTCAAAAGCATGGAAGTCCTTTCAGTCGTTTTGTTTATGCACCAGAGTACTACACAGTACTGCAGTCAGAGTACATCAGAGTCATATCAGAGTAATCTGAAGTCTAAAGAAGATCATTCGTTCACCCAAAAAACACCATAGATTAATACACATGATTCAAACAGAATGGGCTTTGGCCCTCTTTCTTTCAAAGTTTTAGTGCTACATTTAGTTTTTCACCTACCCCCTCTGCTCCTTCAGAGCTATAAATTCATGAAGAAACTCATTGTAAAAGGTTGTTGATCAGTTATCAAAGAACTGCAAGTAGTTTCTTATGAGACACAGTCTCTATGTAAAGTGCAAGATAGGTTGAGGAAGATGATTTCAGACTAAGTATTCAGCTATTGGCAATGTTGTACTTGATTGGTATTGCTTTTTAATATGACAAGCACATTTCTTTGGATCCTGATCTGAAGTAGCGGTGATGTTTTCCTATCTTTGTCTTTACATTCATTTCATTTCATTTCTATTGTTCATAATCAGATCCCTATTAAATTTTCGCAAACAACCCCATTTAAATCTTGTAAATCCCCTCTCTTGGCCTAAGGAATCCGTTTTCGGCCTACCGTTACCTTTCCCGCCCCCAAATTACATTTAAAAAGGCCGCAAAACCCATATTGGAAAATCTGTAAAGCCTAGCACTTTTTCGGCCAGACCCCCGTACCCTTTTCCTCCACTTAATTCAGTGCTGGAACCGAGGGAAAAAGCACTAGGTGCTTATCAAAGTATATCGGGTGCATTCTGAGCCATCCAATCAAACCATAGATCAACGTACCGCAGTTCTCCCACTGTGGTGGTCCCGCGCCCAAAAAAACTGTTCAAAACTGCCCGGTATTCATCACACCACCTTTCGCAGGCGGGCGATAATTCTTGTTTGGCCAGCGATTCCATACAGCGTTCGCCATGCATCCCAGTGTACGGCTCCAAAACCGTCATTCATCGCACGCTATTTTTCGGCAAGAGATGCGTAGCGATATCGCTGTCAACCATCGGATCTGGAGATTTCCATCTAACGGCCATCGTGCATCGGAGCTGCACAGTTTTTAATCCATGGCAAATACACCCCTGGCCCACCGTCCATCGCCTCTGACACTTTTTCAACCGTTGATCTCCTCCCGAGATCGGATGGTCCGGATTTGATCGCCATGCCATTGACCCTGTGTCTCCACGTCATCATTCCACATGTTTTATGTCATACATTTGTCCACCCCTCCTAATATATGCATTCAAATGTCATATTAGAAGGTTTTTTGCGAAATTTTTGCTGTGAATGCATCCATCAGCTGATCCACCATCGTTATGTTTCATTTTTCACCACCCTGCATTGTTCGATCATTTCCATTGACACCACCTCATCCACCAATCCCCGTGTCTAGTTTTCCTAACATATTTGCAGATTTTTGCAGGGTTACAGCAGCCAAAAGTTTCCAAAATTCACAACTTCCATTATAGAAGCAGAGGGCGCAAGAAAACATTATCTTCATATAGCTACATTTATGAAGAAAGGCCTAGGAGGCTGTTGCGACAAGACTTCCATTAAAGAAGAAGGAGAAAAAATCTGTCAAACCCCCCCCCCCCCCAAGGGACATTCCAGGCACCGATTTCATAGATAGAGATATCAATGGAGCAGATAAAGAATATCAGTGAACTATAGAGAATTGAAGATAGGTAGCTGAATATTTTGGGGGCCTTGTTCTAACCTTTCGAAGCAGAGTACCAGATTGAAGATCCTGCACATCATTCAAAAGATTTATATGCAGAAAACAATGCCCTCAAGGCTTTATTTCAACAGAGTTTTCTTTCCAGGAAAGGACCAGTTTTCAGAACTGAATTAGGAAGAAAGCCTTGGGAAGGAAAATTGATAAGACTTCCATTAAAGAAGTGGGGTTAAAATCTGTCAAACCTTGCAGGAAAATTCAAGGCGCCGATTTCACAGATGACGATATTAAAGGAGCAGCAGGAAAATTTCAGTGGACGAATGAGGAATTCAACGCTCAGCATTGAAGATTTTTAGCCATGACTCAGGTTTTAGAAGGCAGAGGGTACAATGCACCAGAAGAAATACCCTTCAGGTTTTATTTCAGCACCATTCTCTTTCAGGAAAGGACATAATGTTTACGTGATTTCTCTGCTTTGCCGTGTTCCTGGAGATATTTCTACCTAGTGCATTTATTTCAATTAGCAGGCCACAGAGTACAAACAACATTACAAATTCATCGAGCAATATGGGCATGCATGTCTCAGCCATTTTGTTTTAATGATACAATTAAATGTTCATCACCCACTTTCTTCATTATTCTTCTTTGTTTCCTATAAAGCTCCCTAAGAACAAATTATTCAGGGTTCCAGATTTTATCAAAAAATTACGTAGTGAAAGGCTTGTTGTATACATTTTGTAAAACTTTTGTATGAAGGCTCAGAGCCCATAGGGTCTCAGTGAGGAGGAGTTCTATCTGTTAAAGAGGATTCTGGTCTTTGGTATTTCACAGTGTGTAACCTTTTCTCTTATGTGTTATATTAATAGAACTTTTCATTTCATCCATCTTTCTTGTATCATGTTTTGGAATGCGAGTGGCTCACTGATTTTTGGTATGGATTCATCCTAGTTGATGCCCATGGTTGGATCAGTCAAGCACTTTAAATATGGCTCATGCATGATATTCTATTTCATTATTCAGCTAACCATACTTCTGCTATATTAGTTTCTTTGGGAGGGTGCTTTTAAAATGCTATTATCATGTATGGATTCTTAGATTGGTATGCATGGTGATATTGTATATCTAGGTATCAGATCAATGTTAACTAATATCTTCTCAACATTTCTTTCACTACATACACCTTCTGATAACTTATTTCTGTGAAGTATTTCTGAATCGGCCCGCTTTGCAGTAAGCTGTCTCTGAATTGTCTGTTGCTTTTATATTGGAGTTTTTCATATTGCCTCTGCAATAGTCCTTCCTCTGTGTCAGT
The DNA here is from genome assembly GCA_034641835.2 of Pinus albicaulis. Lineage (NCBI taxonomy): Eukaryota > Viridiplantae > Streptophyta > Pinopsida > Pinales > Pinaceae > Pinus > Pinus albicaulis. The sequence continues at coordinate 62,402 of JAXQQM020083484.1, read as the reverse complement.
TTCTGAAGGTCCTGGTCCCATTCAGATTAATTTTCCCTATTTACAGGAGATAACATGTGAGTTGAAGCTGACAACTTCATACATTATATTATACGTTCCTTGCTATGCTAAGATGTCCTAGGCACTGGTCTATCACAACTCTAGGCTGTCTCTAGGAGCGAAAACGTCTTTCTGGGGCCATTTCCGGGGAATGAAGTTGAGAAAATTTAAATCCCTGGGCCTTGACAAAGTCCAATTCACTCTTCAAGTAGGTGAGTATGGAGAGTTGAGAGTTGTAGATCCCTCACCTTGGCGACTCCACAGTTCCTAAATGATTAAAAAGACTCCACTGGGAGACCATGTCACAGTACAACATCAGCCGTGCTGGAGACCAAATGACTCCACTAGTAGAAGACTCTGAACTGGTTGAGAAGATGTAGTGATCATCTTTACAGAAACATGGATCCAAACATGGATAGGGATACAAATATAGATGCTTTGAATGATGAGATATATGAATTAAAGAGAATGTTTAATAAAGTGATGAAGAGATATATGGCTAATATGAATACAAATGATGATTATTTAGAACAGCCCATGCCTCTTCGAGAACAAGGACAAACTCAAGACCTAGATAATTAGAAATACATGTATGATGTTTTGAAACCTATGGAGGATGAAGAGGAAAGCGATCAAGAATTTTCTGAGTTCGTACCTATCTCTTGTATTATGCTAGTCAGAGAATATCACGACCTAATAGCAAAGGTAAATAGGGAATGTTTCTTGGAGGAAACAAGAGATCACATAGAAGATGTAGAATTTGATGTGAAGGAAGAAACCACTCATGGGCCTTGCAGTCTAACCGAGTATCATCAGGTTCATGAGGACTGGCCTGAATCAGAGAGAGATCAAGAAACATCAGTGTTGGGAAAAATACTGAGAGGGGGGGGTGAATCAGTATTTACTGCATACTCAAAACTTTTTACTTTTTCATGCTCTAAAACCCATACGCTACTTTGTTGAAGCCAACTAGCGTATACACGCGGATATCCTTCATAAAACTCGCGTATACACAGAGATCTAATTATGCCATTAATTCTTCACTTATATCATTCCATCATTCATTCATTAGATGTTCTATAAACATTAAACATGTGCAGTAAGAACAGAATAAACCATCACACAAAGCATCACACATGAACACCAGGATTTTTAGGTGGAAACCCAAGTCGGGATAAAACCGCTACGGACATGACCTTCAATATTTTATTATAGAGAAAACATATTACAACATATGTCTTGGTTCGGACTCCCTACCGGCACGCGAGGCACCCTGCACTCGTTTGCCCGACCTCTCACGGAAAGAGAGCTCCAACCCACAACCTAGTTTACCGGCCTCTCCTGGAAGGGAGCTACGACCCCCTGCTCTCATTTACCAGCCTCACCTGGAAGGGAGCTACAACCCCCTGACTGAAGGCTGCAACCCTCAGCACCTCTATGGACCACGTTTCATCAATTTTCACACTGGATCCATGACTTCAATAGAACACAGCAATTACGTTCATCATATTTTCAGACTGGACCCACTCCACACATTTAAGCTCAATCATACAACCAAACTGATACATATAACTCACTGATAGATATCTGTAAACCAGCAGAAAAGATCAGACATTTCTTACCACATTCTTCAGCAAACCCTAGTTTGCATACGCGCTTTCCTTTCTCTGATGTCGCGTATATACGCGCTTCCGTTCACATAAATCAGCGCATACCTCTGTACAAACTTTAGAACAGATTTTACTACTCATACGCGCTTTCACTTCATAAAACACGCGTATATACGTGCTTCCACTGTAATAAAGTAGCGTATAGATCTTCAACCATTACAGAGCTGCATACTTCTTCAGATCAGATATTCAGTTCAGATTCAACCCTTTACTTTAGACAGATGTTCGCCTCATCACAGATCTAATCACTTCATAAACAGATCCAGCAAATACAGATACATTTCATATCTAGATATTTCGCTTCATCATTTCTTCATAGGTGCATCATAGATTCAGATCTATCATCAAACCTTTAACCCTTTCCATTCAGATATATTTTAGAGAGAAGTATTCATTCAAGCTTAGACATCTTGCACCCACACTCATGATTTGCACAATGAATTTCTTCTCTTTATATAGGTTTTCCCTTTTTCAATACCATGAGCCCCCTTTTTTAATACCATGAGCCAAAACAATACCATGAGCCCATTTTTCAATACCATGAGACAAAACAATACCATGAGCCCAAAACTACATTACTTCCGATGGTATTCTTGGACGGGGTCATTTAGACGAATCATTACCCAATACAATGAGTCAATACCATGGTGGTTACCCTTGGTTTTGCACTTTATGAGCGATTTTTCCCATACGCGACTTGGAATGTTATTTCCCACGTGCATACGCGACTTCTACTTGACAAATCCGCGTATGCCTTGAGACATACTCTTTTCATCATAGATCTAGCACATATTGAATTCCTTTCTTCATTACCTTCTGTACTCTCTGTAGATACATCAGATTTTCATCTTTAAACAGGTTCATCAAGACATATTATATCAAGCACAACTTCATCAAGTAAGTTTCCATCATCTTCATCAGGTGGGTTTCCATTCAAGATAAACTCTCTACATCATATTGTCAACAAACATCATATCACATCAGATTTACATCATTTACCAAGTCCATCAAGTTAAGAATAACTTCATCAGGTGTATTGCCATCAAGGACAACACATGCCAATAAACTCATGTCTTCATCTTCATTCAGTGGGTTGCCATCAAGGACAACACTCTGCATCATATTGCCAACAATCTCCCCCTTTAGACTTGATGGCAACCACGATAGGTACATTAAAAATACAATGACACCATGTCCACTTTCTCTTCATTCAAACACCATGTCACTCTCCCCCTTTGACATCAAGGGCAAAGGGCGGATCAAAACCAACACACTCTCCCCCTGTTCTCCTCATGTAGAAGAAGCGTTCTGTAGATCTGATGTATACTGAAGTGACCAAGCTCCCCCTAAGTTCATGATGAATCTTCAAACATATTTTTGAATGAAGTACATGACTCTATGACCTTCCTATCACCAAGGACTCATACTTACATCAAAGATCCAACCAAGTGGATTTACATATGAGACTGAGATACCCAACCAAGTGGGTTTACACATATCAATTCAACTACCCAACCAAGTGGGTTTACAAAATTTGACTCAACTACCCAACCAAGTGGGTTTACAAATTTTACAAGTCCTCACATGACTGAATATTACAATTTTACATCATGGGTCTCAACAAGACCTTTTCATAAAATTACAAATATGACCATTTATGACCAACACCAGAAAGTCCTCAAGAAAGAGAACATATTTCAGAACCATCATAATGCCAACATTGCATTATACTCATCAAAGCTAATGCTCCCCCTGAATCTGTGCATCCAAGCATCCTTTCCATATGACTAAGGCTCCCCCTTAGTTTGTGCATCCTGAACACTTTCACCAACAAATCATCAAGGCATCTTGATCAAAACATTAGAAATAGAATTATGAGAACTGGAACACCACCAGAGATACCAAACAGCATTGCAGCTTGTGCTGAAGAAAGCTGACCCCAAACAGAAATTTGTCATCAACCAGACATACGCGATTTTTGGTGCATGAACTCGCGTAGATACGCGACTGTGTTTCAGGAAATCCGCGTATCCAATACCATCTTCTATATTTTAACCAGATCTGATTCTCTGTGAGAAAAAGACAGTGTTCAGCTTCTTTCTGAGATATTTGAATACTTCCCTGGAATACAGATAGATATAACAGAGTAGTTGTGTCTTCAAGCGTCACCCAATGGTTGTAGCATAAGTACATTAGTAACCAAGTCTTCAGATTGTTTGTAGCATCAATACATTCTTTCCAAGAGAAATATCATACCAGAACAACATCTTCAAATATGTGTCAAGAAATCATCCATGTGGTCCAATATCATCAAGATCTTCAAGATTTAACATGATGTAACATATGTAGGAAAAGGTTTCAACCATAGTAACAAACTCTGCATGATCTATTCTTATCTCTGAATCATAAGACTTCCAATTCATCCATGTGTGAGCACAAAGGATACTTTTAAGCAAACAAGGCTCAAAATCTCATCATAATAAACCATATACCAAGTTATCATCATTTGAGCATGAGTATCAAAGAATAAGCAGTCATAGTGCCAACAATGCAATTATTAGTATTCAACCTGCTGCTCCCCCTAAACCAATGCTCCTTAACTTGTGCAACTGAGTTAATAATATAGTTATTAACAGTCAAAATGATGCTCCTCCTGAACCTCTGCTCCTGATCTTCAGCTGTCATCCCAATTCTATTATCATAAATGCATACGCGACTGTGTCTGCTGAAACTCGCGTGTATATGCGACTTTTGTTCATCTAACCCGCGTATGGAAAGTGAAGCATAGAAATTTTTCACATTCCTTCATCTCTTTGAATTTGTCCTTCCTGTACCTGTCTTCTTCATATCAGATGCTCTGTCAGAAATACATAAAACTAGAATAATCAGATCAACCATGAAAGTCATCATACATTGCTCCCCCTGTGACGATACATTACTAAATCTCATAATGTATCCCACATCATTCTTCGATCAATCGATAGAAACGAGACGGATGAGGCTGAGTGGGGTCAATATTCCCTACGTTCTGATGGGTCCTCCATCTTTTTCTAGATTTGTTTGAACTTTCTATTTGTGTTCTGGAAGTTATCCAATTTCTCATATCTGTTCAACCTGCATTCCTTTTCTACATGTCCATACTTGTTACAAGAATAACATCTCATATGTCCAGAGAAATAAGCATAAGAATCATAATGAGTATTTCTAATCTTCCTTCTTTTACAATCAGCTGCTTTATGTCCATACTCGTTACATGAAAAACAATATCCCTTGAAGAAACCAAAGTACCTTTCTATGTAGGAACTGTTTGTTTGAGGCTGAAATGATCTGCTCCTGCAATTTGCTGCAACATGCCCATAATTATGACATTTAAAGCATTCAACATTATTGACTGATTTCCTTTGAGATTTCATCATTGTTGGTTGACCTTTTGTCTCTTTCACCACTTCAAGTTTTGCATAGACATCCTCTGAATTTTTTGCACTTCCTTGTGAGCTAGATTCTCCTTTAACAGTTTCATGGAAACCAAGACCAATTTTGATAGCAGGAGACCTTTGATTACTCAGAATATTGTCCAAAATATTAGTACTATCTTGAAACCTCAAAGTTTAACCTTTTTCTTCTAATTTACCTTTTAAAATGTTTACCTCAACCTCCAAAATTTGGCATTGCTTCTTCATACTTTCTTCGACCCTTCTTCCTTCTTCTACTTGATCATTCAATTTTAAAATCTCTTCTTTCAACCCATTTTCTTGTTCTTCAAAAGTTTGTAAAAGATCTTCATTCTTCTTATTTGATTTTTCCGGATCTTCTTTGAGAGAGATGATTTAGCAGAGCCTTCTTTTTCAAATGATTGTGAGGGTTCCTTATTCCTCTTATTCGATGTTTCGAGATACGCTGAGAGATGATTTATTTTCTGTATATACACTTCAAGTTTTCTTGTGATTAGTTGCATAAGCATACAGCTCTTGATACTTGTCTATCTGTCCATTTAGTGTTTCTATCTTTTCATTCATCCTAGAGATCACATCTTTGTAGATAGATTCCTTCCTTTCAAATTGACACCAATCATTACTTTCATCATTTGCTTCTAGACTTTTACTATCTTTAGATGATTTTTGCTTATCTTCAACTTTAATCTTGACAGCTTCTTCTAGATCCATACTGTTACTTTCACTATCTTTACCTGTGGATGTACAGTTAAGTGAAATAGAAGAACAATGATTAATACCTGTTTCATCTCCTTCAATTTCTGCTATACAAGATTTCTGAGATATCTTCTTGTTTCGAGTAGCCTTCTTCTTTTGCTTCTTTGCCATGAGTACTTTCAGATCATGCTCAGAATCTTCTTTATCTTCACTGGACACATCATCTTCATTTGCATAATAACTCTTCCTCTTTTCAAATTGTTTCTCTTTTCATGTTTTTCTCTATAAGGGCATTTAGCGAGCATAGTGACCAACTTTCCACACTCTGAAAACATTTGAAGGGAAGCTTACCTTTGAATCTTCCGGTAGCTGAGTTGGAGCTTTCTCCCACAAAATTTGCTTCTTCTTCTTAGGATATATAGGCTGGATTCTTTGACAACTTCCTTTTCTTTTCCTCTTGCAGATACCTTAAAAGCAGCTTCTCTAATTTGAGAAGGACCTCCTTGTCTCATTTCAAAGGCAGTCAGAATACCATGTAATTGAACAATAGTAAGAGTTTGCAGATTTTTCCTTTCTTCAATAGTTGAAACTTTAGAGTCAAATTTTGAAGTCAGGGATCTTAAGACTTTTTCCACCAGAGTAGTATCAGTTATGGTTTCACCCAAATTTCTCATTCGATTTACAATATCATCCAAACTTAAGAATAAATGGGCAATGCTCTCATCACTATGCATCTTCAAATTTTCATATTCAATTCTAAGATTTTGGAGTTTTGCACTTTTTACCTTTGTGTCTCCTTCATAGCTTAGAATGATTTTGTCCCATATTTCTTTTGCTAAATGTAGCTGCATCACTTTAGCAAATTCGGATTTCGGTTTCCATGCTTCCCAATAAGACATTTATTGCTTTTGGCATTGATTTCATACTTCTTCCTTTCTGTTGCCTTAGGTAGGAATACTTGCGGAGTATTGATAACCTTCTTCCACGATTGCCCATACATACGCACCAAGACTTTGCAAATATGCTTTTGTTCGTACCTTCCCGAATATCGGATTGCTTCCATTGAATAGAGGTGGCTTTATAGACATTACTCCTTCTTGACTTCCCATTGCAACGGATCTCCTTCACGCGATCAAGCTTCTGCAGAAGGACCCCCTCTAATACCAATTGTTGGGAAAAATACTGAGAGGGGGGGGGGGTGAATCAGTATTTACTGCATACTCAAAAATTTTTACTTTTTCATGCTCTAAAACCCATACGCTACTTTGCTGAAGCCAACTAGCATATATACGCGGATATCCTTCATAAAACTCGCGTATACACAGAGATCTAATTATGCCATTAATTCTTCACTTATATCGTTCCATCATTTATTCATTAGATGTTCAATAAACGGTAAACATGTGAATTAAGAATAGAATAAATCATCACACATAAGCAACACACATGAACACCAGGATTTTAGGTGGAAACCCAAGTCGGGAGAAAACCCTTAGTTTGCAGTTGCTCGGCCTTCGATATTTTATTATAGAGAAAACATCTTACAACATATGTCTTGGCCTTGGAACTCCTACACGACGTACGGGGCACCCACACGCATTTCAACATACTCTACGGAAGGAGCTCCAACCACGAAAGATGCACCGGCCTCTCCCTGGAAGAGAGCTACGACCCCACGATCTCGTTTACCGACCTCACACAGAAGGGAGCTACGACCCCAGAACGAAGGCTATAACCCTCGGCCTCTATGGACCACGTTTCATCAATTTTCACACTGGATCCAACAGCTTCAATAGAACACAACTTGCAGGCCACGTTTCATCATATTTTCAGACTGGACCCACTCCACACATTTAAGCTCAATCATACAACCAAACTGATATATATAACTCACTGACAGATATCTGTAAACCAGCAGAACAGATCAGACATTTCTTACCACAGTCTTCAACAAACCCTAGTTTTCATACGCGCTTTCCTTTCTCTGATGTCGCGTATATACACGCTTCCGTTCACATAAACCAGCGTATACCTCTGTACAAACTTCAGAACAGATTTTACTACTCATACGCGCTTTCACTTCATAAAACACGCGTATATACGCGCTTCCACTGTAATAAAGTAGCGTATAGATCTTCAACCATTACAGAGCTGCATACTTCTTCAGATCAGATATTCAGTTCAGATTCAACCCTTTACTTCAGACAGATGTTCGCCTCATCACAGATCTAATCACTTCATAAACAGATCCAGCAAATACATATACATTTCAGATCTAGATATTCCGCTTCATCATTTCTTCATAGGTGCATCATAGATTCAGATCTATCATCAAACCTTTAACCCTTTCCATTCAGATATATTTTAGAGAGAAGTATTCATTCAAGCTTAGACATCTTGCACCCACACTCATGATTTGCACAATGAATTTCTTCTCTTTATATAGGTTTTCCCTTTTTCAATACCATGAGCCCCCTTTTTTAATACCATGAGCCAAAACAATACCATGAGCCCATTTTTTCAATACCATGAGCCAAAACAATACCATGAGCCCATTTTTCAATACCATGAGCCAAAAAAATACCATGAGCCCAAAACTACATTACTTCCGATGGTATTCTTGGACGGGGTCATTTAGATGAATCATTACCCAATACAATGGGTCAATACCATGGTGGTTACCCCTAGTTTTGCACTTTATGAGCGCTTTTTCCCATACGTGACTTGGAACGTTATTTCCCGCGTGCATACGCGACTTCTACTTGACAAATCTGCGTATGCCTTGAGACATACTCTTTTCATCATAGATCTAGCACATATTGAATTCCTTTCTTCATTACCTTCTATACTCTCTGTAGATACATCAGATTTTCATCTTTAAACAGGTTCATCAAGACATATTCTATCAATCACAACTTCATCAAGTAAGTTTCCATCATCTTCATCAGGTGGGTTGCCATTCAAGATCAACTCTCTACATCATATTGTCAACAAACATCATATCACATCAGATTTACATCATTTACCAAGTCCATCAAGTTAGAAATAACTTCATCAGGTGTATTACCATCAAGGACAACACATGCCAATAAACTCATGTCTTCATCTTCATTCAGTGGGTTTCCATCAAGGACAACACTCTGCATCATATTTCCAACAATCAGAAGATCCCCAAGATTCCCTTGCAAGCACAACTAAGGATATTCTGGAAGAGGTTCAAGAAGGCATCCTGCCTCCAAATCAACTAGTACAAGAAAAAGAGAGTTGTTGCTCTTCTGCACAAAGGAACACAAAACAATCATCTCCTTTGATAGAAGAAGAGGTTGATCAGATATTAAATCAGCAGTCCACCTCAGAAATATTTTATAGAACGGATTCCCTTGCTCACTCGTCTTATGAGTTTGATGATACTGATCCGGAAGACTCCTCTGTGGATCAGGATGAAGAAATACCTGCTGAGAGTCTAGTATGGTTGACTTGGTCGAGCCAACCAATCTATGACACTGATGGCGAGAGTTATGATAGTATAATAGTAGATGAAGATTATTTGAATCTTCACTCTGCTTTACCATAGATCATCAGTGAAACTGGAAACCAGCAGCCTTCCTTTTTAGAGGATGAGGAGGAAAGAAAAGAAGAAATCCTTGAGCAGTTTGAAATCAATGAGCCTTCTCTTACAAAAGAGGAAGTAATGGAACAAACTATTTCTCAAGAATACATAGATCTGTTCACAAAGCCCAGCTCATCAGAGCAAAATATATCAGAGCTTCAAGTGGACTCAATTGCCATACATGATGAGTCCTCTAGTTCAGAAAAAGAAGAGGAGGGAGATTCCCTTTCTCAAGAGAGTCTTGTTTTCCATCCAATGGAAGAAGAAGAAATCTTGGTTGAAGCTTGCCTACTACATATTCATCACCAGGTATCATATCATGATCCTTATGCACACTTCCTGCAAACATTTGAAGAAGGATCAAGGGTCTTTTTGAGCAGCATGTTGCTAGCAGAAAGAAAATTTTTCAAAGCTACTATTATGAAACAAAAAGAAGAGATACCACTGCCTTTCAAAATACAAGAAGAAGGTGATCAGGCTTTCAAGAGTCATATTGAAGATGCAGTAGAAAATGCAGAAATCAAAGCTGCCCAGGATGAAGAAAGCCTACCAATCACGGAAGGCCTAAAAGAAGAGCTAGTACATCATGTGTTCATTGATCCTGTAGTAGAATATATGGAGGCCCTGATTTGTTCAAATTATCCAGCATTGATCCTTTTCCAGGGCTAGATTCATCCAGAGAGGCCACCACTAATGGTGACCACAGTTTTGGAGAACCACATGCAGAGCACCCTATGGTTATCTCTGACAAGCAGTCAGTGCTCATATCCTTTTTTGTTACTGCTTGAATGGCCGCACTGGCATTCTTGTATCACCTAGAGCATCAAAGATTTATAGGTTAGAGTAGAGTAGGTAGGAAGTCTAAAATAAAGCTCAGTCTATGAGCATGTAGTTAGTTGTTTTAATTTCTGCAAAGTTTAGCGAGCCAGACAGTCTAATCTTGGCTTGGTTGTTTTTCAATTTCTGTTTTAGAATGTAGAAAAGAAATCCGATAGACAGTTTAACCTGATCAGATGTAGTTTGGGTAGAGAAAATGTGATACCAACAGTTTAATCTGGTCTCATGAAGTAATAAGGGTAGAAGTATAATAGGTTTATTTTTCATGTTTACAAAATTGTGAAATTATCCATGAAGGTCCCAGAAGAATATGAGGAGTTGTACCTGAAATTATTTCAGTCTTATAAAGAGGTGTTTGCATGGTCATATCAGGACCCGAAAACTTTTGACATCAAAATAGTGTAGGATAAAATTCATCTAAAGGGAGAACCTCAATTTCAAAATTGGGGATTGCAGATGCAAGGGAATGAAGACAGTGAAGACTTTCCGAGTCTTGGAAGAGACTTCGGATTTCTCAGGAAAGAAATGGTGACTGAATCATCAAGTAAGACCATTGGGTCTTATGATTTCACAGCTGACAATTTGGCTTTGTTGGCAGGTATTGCAAAAGACAATCTATCTTTTGGGGTTGCCTTGGATACAGATGAAATGCTGCAGTGATGGAAAATCAGAATGTTATTCTGATAGAAGAGTAAAAATGGAGGTGCTGGAGAGCAGAGTCTGCATACATGATGATCAGGAAGGTCTGCGAAGTTCTCGACACGTTCAGGGATGAACGTGTCATCCCCAGGTGGAGCCAATGTTGATCATAATCAACTCCCTATTGAATTTTCGCAAACAACCCCGTTTAAATCCTGCAAATCCCCTATCTTCGCCTAAGGAATCCGTTTTTGACCTACCGTTAACTTTCCCGCCCCCAAATTAAATTTAAAAAGGCCGCAAAACCCATATTGGAAAATATGTAAAGCTTAGCACTTTTTTGGCCAGACCCCCGTACCCTTTTCCTCCACGTAATTCAGTGCTGGAACCGAGCGAAAAAGAACTAGGCACTTATCAAAGTATATCGGGCGCATTCTGAGCCATCCGATCAAACCATAGATCAACGTACCACAGTTCTTCCGCCATGGTGGTCCCGCGCCCAAAAAAACTGTTCAAAACTGGCCGGTATTCATCGCACCGCCTTTCGCAGGCGGGTGGTAATTCTCGTTTGGCCAGCGATTCCATACAGCGTTCGCCACGCGTCCCAGCATACGGCTCCAAAACCGTTGTTCATCGCACGCTATTGTTCGGCAAGAGATGCACAGCGATATCACTATCAGCCATCAGATCTGGAGATTTCCATCTAACGACCGTCGTGCATCTGAGCTGCACGGGTTTTAATCCACGGCAAATACAACCCTGGCCCACCATCCATTTCCTTCGATGCTTCTTCAACCATCGATCTCCTCCCGAGATCGGACGGTCCGAATTTGATCGCCACGCCATTGACCCCGTGTCTCCACATCATCATTCCACGTGTTTTCTGTCGTACATTTGTCCACCCCTCGTAATATATGCATTCAAAGGTCATATTCAAAGGTTTTTCGCAAAATTTTTGTTGTGCACACATCCATCAGCTCATCCACCATCGTTACGTTGCATTTTCCACCACCCTGCACTGTTCCATCATTTCCATTGACACCAACTCATCCACCAATCCCCGTGTCTGGTTTTCCTAACATGTTTGCAGATTTTTGCAGGGTTACAGCGGCCGAAAGTTGAAAAAATTCACAGCTTCCATTACAGAAGCAGAGGGCGCAGGAAAATATTATCTTCAGATAGCTACATTTATGAAGAAAGGCCTAGGAGGCTATTGCGACAAGAGTTCCATTAAAGAAGCAGGAGTAAAAATCTGTCAAAACCCCCCCTAGGGACATTCAAGGCGCCGATTTCACAGATAGAGATATCAATGGGGCAGATAAAGAATATCAGTGAATGGTAGAGAATTAAAGACGGGTAGCTGAATATTTTGGGGGCCTTGTTCTAACCGTTTGAAGCAGAGTACCAGATTGAATATCCTACACATCATTCGAAAGATTTATTCGCAGAAAACAATGCCCTCAAGGCTTTATTTCAATAGATTTTTCTTTCCAGGAATGGACCAGTTTTCAGAACTGAATTAGGAAGAAAGCCTCAGGAAGGAAAATCGATAAGACTTCCATTAAAGAAGCAGGGTTAAAATCTGTCAGACCCTGCAGGAAAATTCAAGGCGCCGATTTCATAGATGAAGATATTAAAAGAGCAACAGGAAAATGTCAGTGGACGAATGAGGAATTCAAAGCTCAGCATTGAATATTTTCAGCCATGACTCAAGTTTTAGAAGGCAGAGGGTACAATGCACCAGAAAAAATACCCTTCAGGTTTTATTTCAGCACCATTCTCTTTCAGGAAAGGATGGAATGTTCACGTGATTTCTCCACTTTGCCGTGTTCCTGGAGAGATTTCTACCCAGTGCATTTATTTCAGTTAGAATGCCATAGAGTACAAAAAAAATTACAAAGTCATCGAGCAATATGGGCGTGCATGTCTCCGCCATTTTGTTTTAATGATACAATTAAATGTTCATCACCCACTTTCTTCATTAGTCTTATTTGTTTCCTATAAAGCTCCCTAAGAAAAAATTATTCAGGGTTCCAAATTTTATCAGAAAATTACGCAGTGAAAGGCTTGTTGTATACATTTTTTAAAAATTTTGTATGAAGGCTCAGAGCCCATAGGGTCTCAGTGAGGAGGAGTTCTATCTGTTAAAGAGGATTCTGGTCTTTGGTATTTCACAGTGTGTAACCTTTTCTCTTATGTGTTATATTAATAGAACTTTTCATTTCATCCATCTTTCTTGTATCATGTTTTGGAATGCGAGTGGCTCACTGATTTTTGGTATGGATTCATCCTAGTTGATGCCCATGCTTGGATCAGTCAAGTGCTTTAAATATGGCTCATGCATGATATTCTGTTTCATTATTCAACTAACCATACTTCTGCTATATTAATTTCTTTGGGAGGGTGATTTTAAAATGCTATTATCATGTATGGATTCTTAGATTGGTAAGCCCATGCATGGTGATATTGTATATTTGGGTATCAGCTCAATGTTAACTAATATCTTCTCAAAATTTCTTTCACTACATACACCTTTTGATAACTTATTTCTGTGAAGTATTTCTGAATCGGCCCACTTTGCAGTAAGTTGTCTCTGAATTGTTTGTTGCTTTTATATTGGAGTTTTGCATATTTCCTCTGCAGTAGTCCTTCCTCTGTGTCAGTTTCTGAAGGTCCTGGTCCCATTCAGATTAATTTTCCCTGTTTACAGGAGATAGCATATGAGCTGAAGCTGACAAATTCATACATTATATTATACGATCCTTGCTATGCTAAGATGTCCTAGGCACTGGTCTATCACAACTCCGGGTCGTCTCTAGAGCCAGCGTACATGGACACATTGCCGCCTAAGAATCAAATATGAACGCCTTAGGACGTAATAAATAAGTAAATATTAATAGTTAATATGGGGTCGTGGAATAGCAATTCTAAAATCAAACACACTTGGAATAATTCTGAAAAATATTGTAATATTCCCATATGACCATCTCGTACTACGTTGCATCACTCTATGTTGCATCCAAGAGTGTTGTATGCAATGGTTTTTTCTTCTAGGAGTGTTGTATGCAATGATTTCATTGGATACCTAGACACTCACTAATTATATTTTTTAACTTATGGAATGGTTTCATTGGATACCTAGACACTCACTAATTAGATTTTTCACTTATGATAAAATAAATAGTTGTTGCACCTTAACCTGGTCGATAGTTTTATGGATCACTTCCAAGAAAACATAAAATATCCAATATGAAAATAAAGTCAATGGAGTTTTAGAGCTCTTCTCACATAAGATACCACTTTTATGCACCATACCAAAAGTTGTTACATAGAGAATATATAAAACTACTTGTTTGCCTAAATCTAACACTATTTTGATATCTTCTAACTCATTATTGCAAACTACTACTTATGTATTAAATGCATTACACTAACAAATCCATTGACTAAATAACATTTTCTAATAATTAGAAAATGTAGCAAAAAACTATATTCAACAATTTCCACTAGAGTTAAAAATTCCTTTGAATAATTTCACTTTTGTTCAACTTTTTGTTTCAATTCTACCAATCCTAAGAAAGTATGCTCTCGACATAAGCATCTCCATTTTTTCCTTTTTCAGAAGAGAAATGGAAGTAGATAAACTAACTATATAATATGGATTTTAGGCCATCATTTAATAAAATCTATAAGGAAAGTTAAGATGGCATAAGTAATCACAATACACACTAGTTCGCCAATACAAATCCAAAAGAAAGATCAAAGGCTTCTAATGATTACCGGTATAAGATTCTCGTTGTCATGTTAGAGGATTTGTAATCACCAACATATAAACTTCTCGCAAATATTTCTCCAAGTCCGGGATGGGGAAGAACTCACCACTATATACCTAAATTCCTTGAAAGGAATAGGTTAACATATTGTATAGTAGATGTTGATGCATTTACATATCTTTTCATGTCCACTTCCGCGACGCCTATCTTCTTTAGCTTCTTTAAGAGTTGTGATTTTGTTGGTAGCGTATGCATTCTAGGAGCAACAAGAAGAGACCGAAAAGAGAGCGCGACATAAATAATTTATAGCGTGACTACCTATGACTATGGGGTTTTGGGGTTTACTCATTCTCTTTATATTAGGACCGGTCTATGCTATGAAAAACAATGCATATATTTCAATGGTGGAGAAAAGGAAAAACATTTACTAGTATAGAGGATTAACACAAAGTCGCGTTTTTTTTAAAGTTTTTTGTCAAATTTTCAACCAATAATTCCCAAAAAAATTGGATGTGATTTACTTGAAAATATTTGTCATCAAGTGATCTGGCGAAGACAAGCCTCTTCTCCTCAACAAATGCCTTTTGCAACCCTCTTTGTATCTCTTTGGATTTCTAGGGCCTGAGGATCTTTAGCTTCGAGCATTGAAATTGGGAGTCTGAATCCGATAATTTACCCGTAGAATCCTTGAATCAACTATTTTTGCACTAGTTGTAAAAGCCATGGTGGTTACCTTCCAAATCTGGAGCTACGCAGGTTGGTCGCATCTTCATGAATATCTTATTTCAATAACTTTTATAACTAACCAGCAAGCTACAAGAGATGATATTAGCAAAGCTCCCGGACCTAACTTGCCTAATATGTCCCGGTGGTACAACCATATCTAGTGCCCCTCCTAGCTTCGAGTTTTCCCGGTGAGGCTATAAATGTAGTAGGAAAGGACAAAGATTAGCAATTGCATCCTGTTAATGAGACTCCATATAAGTCTTTTTGTAAAGATGAGGAAGATAGAAGGTGAGTTGGACCTCTTTGGTGAGGACACCGAGGAAGAAAAAAGGCAAAGAATAACGAGAAGCATTTAAAAAAGAATCCAAGAAAAGAAAGAAAAGTGGAAAGCCTTATGTTCTACTAGACGTGAAACCTTGGGATGATGAGACATATATGAAAAAGTGAAGAGATTATGAGAAGTGTACAAATTCTCGGCTTATTTCTGGGAGCTTCAAAGCTTATTGTTGTAGGATATGGCATTAAGAAGCTTCGATAATGATGACATTGAAGCATGAACTCATGTATTTTGATGATCTTATCGAGGAGCAGCTAACTCTGAACCAACAAATGAATACATTCGTAGTTGTGACATTGTTGCATTTAACAAAATCTAATGATGCGCAATGACCTTAGGAGATTTTTTATGTATTGGCTTTGTAGAGACTAAAAGCTATTTTGATGAGTTGAATGAGTGTACCAGAATGAAGCTGGCATTTGATGAGTTTTTTGAAAGGGCACACAAGGTCGATAATGGAACTTGCTGAATTTTATTGTATTTGAAGCGTTAAAAAATCAATATTTCAACACAAATTAAACCAACCCCGAATCTCACGCCATTTCTCCCCCACCCTAAAAGAAATAAATTTAATTCAAATGCACCAAAGCCATGCCAAAAACACCATAACACAAGCTATGAATTGAGATGATTAAACATTTTCAGCTTGGTTCTATAGTTTTGGTTTCTAGTTGTGCCTACCATTGTGAGCACTAGTTACTAAAAGGAATGCAGATAGTTTCCAGGAGATCACTATACTAGGAGGATAGCAAATCGAAGCATAAACATGACAATATTCAAGAATACAAGAAGGGAAGATGACAAATAGATGCATCTTCCTACTAGCTTCCATTATGTTTTTCTATATAAGTAATTAATTCATTTATGACGATCAAGAGTTCATCGTGGAAGAAAAAACCATAACTTTATATTTATATTTTGGGATCCTTCATTTTTTACGTGGTCGTGCCTCGTGGTGTACCCTTGTCATCCACCCAAATAAGAAGTGTCTCAATCTCGATGGATTCTCAAAGAACAAATTTAGATGATGCCAAGATCATTATCCTCACTCTCGTGCCACGCAGAGAAAATATTACACAATGCAAAGCACACACAAAGTATAGAAAAGCACCGGGATTTGTGGCGAAATCAATGGTGGGCAATGAGATAGACATTTGTTCATCAAGGCCGAAGCCATGGTTGTGGCCTCGTGGGACATTACAAATGCCTTTGTTTCTTCGAGAAGTAGATCGAAGAATCCCCACATTTGCAACTCGTTCAGTCTTTCTCGTGGGGTTAATTCCCACAAGGAATCACCCCCGATGGAATTACCTATTATGAAGGTGCAACGATGAAGGTCTTCTCAAACAAGGCTGCCAATTGGAAATACTGGTTACAGGCCTCTCATCCAAATCCGCATCCCGCACCCGGGGCATTCCGTGAGGTCCGGTTCACTTGAAGGAAAACATGGTGAGATACTCCCGAACTTGCAATCTCAAGGTTTTTCTAGAGACACCGGTGGTGGAACCATGGGAATCAAGAGTGACAGGAGTCTTAATATCCACTACAAATTAGGAAGCGACGATGTCATGCAGGGAGGTAGGAATTGAAAAGGCACTTCCTGCATAAAAGACACGTTCCTCGAGGTTGGTGGGCACCATCGCCATTTGCAAAGTTTCAAGGAGGCGTGTCCCAGGGCCGGTGGGAACCACTCGTTTCATACCTTCCAAGGTAGCGTTGAAAAGACATTAAGAGTGCTCTTTGAGGCCGGGTGGGAACCATCGCATTTTCAGCTTCAAGGTAGCGTTGAAAAGACATTAAGAGTGCTCATGGAGGTTGGAGTGTTCGAGGTCGATGGGCACCATCAACATTTGCGCAGCTTCAAGGTAAACGAGAATACTCCTTCGCATTTTGAGGATTAAGTGAATCTAGTTGTAGGTGACCGTAGGTTTTAACCCCGAACATAAATTATCTACACACGAATCTTATAACAAAAAAATAAACAATAGCAAGAGCATAAAACATAAAAATGACAAACATAGAGATTTTCCCTCGGATCCCAAATTGGGATGACCAACTTGATTTTTCATTATATTCCTTTTTAGTGTTACAACACATATATATACATGCCAAAGCATACATAAACCCCAATCCATTAACCCCCGTATTAGAACATAACCGTAGTTCCCTTGACCGGGATCTACAAATACCAGGGGGCCGAAACCATCGAACCCCAAAACCATGTGCAAAACCATGGGCGGATCCGCCTATGAGTGGGTCCGCACAAAAACAAATTTCAGCGGGGCGCGCCCCCGACCCCAACCTGGGATCGTCGCCCCTCGTGACTTCTCACCTACGCCCGACGCAACATATAAGTATGGGGGCTGAATCATGGAAAGAATATAACACATACCCAACATTCTCCCACTTGTTGTTTTCTTTCCACAAGGGGCCGCCAGAGAGCTTAGTCATTGGGCCAATTCTTCAACACCCATTGTTTCTCTACACACCAAGAGAACTCTTTTATGCTCACAGTACTTCGTCAATGATCCGCAACATTCTTCAAAGTGTCCACCTTTACTAGCAACACCCTTTTAGCCTCAACCATATCTCTAACAAAGTGATATTGAACATCAATGTGCTTTGTCTTTGAATGATGTTATATTCTTAGCCAAGAAAAATTTGCACTTTGGCTATCAAAGTCTATCCTTATAGCTTGTTGTACCAACCCCATACTTGAACACAATCTCTCGCAACCAAACCGCTTCCTTTGCTTGCATGAGTGGTCTATGTATTCCCGCTCTCTATAGTTGAAAGAGCCACTGCGACCGTCTTTACTCATCCAACTCGATCAAGCGCCCCAACAGGCTAGTTAAACATACCCACTTGTAGATCTTCTTTGGTCCAGATCTCCAGCCTCCATTCTCGCATCAACAAAACCACGAATGTCCAACATTCTTTCCAATCCCGGTCTTCCCGGTAGCACAAGCCATAATCACTAGTGCCACGTAAATATCTAAAAACCCGCTCACTACCGTCCAATGCTCCTTCCCCGGGGTTTGACATAAACCCGCTCAATACTCCCATCGCATGTGCAATGTCTAGTCTACGTGCACCATTGCATACATCGTGCTACCCACCGCACTTCGCATATGAAACATGGGACATATAATTCTCTTCTTCTTGTGTCTTGGGACACTGCTCACTCTCTACGCCTTTACACCCACAGACAGGAACCTTCACCGATTTACCATCCTCGCATATTGAACCTCTCGCAATATAGTCTCGACATACTTCCTCCGGGTTTAAACTGTGAGCTTCCTCTTTGCCCGATCTCTTTAATTTCCATGCCCAAAATATAATTTGCAAAGACCTGCATCCTTCATGCTCTTAATTTGGAGAACAACTGGTCTTCAAATCGGATAATTTCTTTGTCATTTCCAATCAACAACATATCATCCACATACAAGACCACGATAAATAACACGATCACCAATTAATTTAAAATAAACACACTGATCCTCCTTGCTTCAGAAGCCAAGTCCTCGTATATAGGTATCACCCTCGATACCACATCCGGTGACTGTTTTAACTCATACAGACTTCTTCAACTCCGCATACCAATTCTTCTTACCCTTCACTACAAAACCTTCAAAGTTGCTTCATGTAGATCTCCTCTTCTAGATCCCCGTGAAGAAATGCCGTTCTTCACATCCATCCTGCTCTATCTCAAAATCAAATGCAACAGCAGTCGCATAAAAGTAATCTAATAGAAGTAACTTTGGCAACAGGAGAAAAATATCACCAAAATCAATTCCTACACTGGAATAAACTTTTGCTACCAATCGAGCTTTGTATTTCTCCACCTTGCCTTCTACATTCATCTTCTTCTTAAACACCCATTTGCTCCCAATGGGCTTTCTTCCATGTTCGGAAACTCCACCTCGCATCCCATGCATCGTTTTTGTGCAAGGATGCTATTTCATCAACCATGGCCTCCTTCCGCAGTTTTCCATCCTCTCGAATCTACCGCCTCCCCGACAGCTCCGGGTTCATCATCGCTATAGTTAAGGCAAAACCCGAATCGTGTGCGTATGGACTATACCTTCTCGGTCAGCTTCTTTCCCGAACCGATCTTCTGTCGAGTTTGTGGCTCTTCATCTTCTCGAGTCTTCTCGTTGTAGAGTCCGATTCATCCTCCTTTAGCTCAAACTCTATCTTCAGTTCCTTTGGTAGGACTTCATGTTTAACAACATCTTTCACTTTCTTAAACACCACATCTCGTACTCGTACACAACCTTTCCTTGTTTCGGGTTCCAAAGCTTGTAACTTTAAACCATCTTTATACCCAATAAAGATGCACCTTTCAGATTTATTATCCAACTTGGTCCTTTCTCCTTTGGAACATGTACATATGCATCACATCCAAATACTCCTTAGATGTGAAAGAGAAGGTTTTACCAACCATTACCTCATGTGGGGTCTTATCCTCCAACGCCGATGAAGGTGATCCTCGTTAACCGCATAGCATGCAACCTAACGCTCCGCCGTAATTCTTGTCCTAACCCGGTACCACCGAGCATGCTTCTTGCCTTTTTCCATCAAGTATCTCCGTTCATTCTTCAACTCCGTTTACGAGGTGTGTATGGAGTAGTCTTCGCGTGCTATGCCACACTTCTTGCGTAACTCTTCAAATTCCTTCTTTAACTCCCCACCATTATCTGCTCTCGCGTTCTCATCTTCTTCTTATCCGTTTTCCACGAGCCTTAAATTCTTTAAATTTGTCAAAGAATTTTGGATTTCTTTCCTCAAGAAATATATCCATGTATTCCTCGAGAAGTCATCTATGAATGAAACATAGTACATAGACTTTCCCAAAGATGGAATCACACAGTCCAAACACATCACCGTGCACAAGTTCTAATATCTTGTTTGCCCCTCTAGCACCAAGGAAAACTCACCCGATTCTCGTCTCCCATATACACAATGTTCACAAATCGAAATCCGTGAGAAAAATTAGACATACCTTCTACCATACCATCTCTATGGAGTATCCGAAGGCCCTTCTCTCCAATATGTCTGAAGCCTTTGATGCCATAGCATGGTCTTTCTCCAGAGCCGCCCAGACTTTCCGTCCCACTTCTCGTGAACCAGCGTAACCGTTACACCTATCAATAACAAAGGTTACCTGTAGCTTGTAGCGTAGTTCTAGTCCGAACTCCCGCATTAATACCGCTGCTCCCCGAACCATCTTGCATCTTTCTCGAACACCGTTTTTACACCCGCATCATCCATCTTGCTTACGTAAATCAGATTTCTCGGCCAATGTAGGAATATGCGTAACACCAAGAAGTGTTCTAATCCTTCCACCTGCGCCTTCAGCTTGACCTTTCCACGTCCGACGATTCTCGCCTTCCTATCATCCCCCAGAAGACATCACCACCATCATATTTCTCATATCACAGAACCACTCCCTATGGGGAGTGAAGTGAAAGGATGCAATCGAGTCAATCAACCATGACTCATGATCTACATGTGTATTTGAAGAAGAAGCCAAATACACATCCCCACCTTCATCCGAGGTGGTTTTTGCCTCTCGTTGTAAGGACCTTCATCGTATCCCTTTCCTTTCTCGTGAGCTTTAGATCTGCATTCCTTTTTGTAGTGTCCTTCCTTTCCGCATTTCAAAGACACCTTTACAAACTTTCCAAGAGATTTAGATCTCCCTCTAGATTTAGATCTCCCACTCGAAACCTTATTCTTGTTTCGTTCGGACCTTCCTCGCATGCATAAGGCATCTCCATTTTATCTCCATATTTCTCCGTCTCATTTCCTCCGACAAAGCAAGGCTCGAGACAATCTCATCAAAATTCAAGGGTAGTTGTGTTGCTACTCTATTGCAATAACCAGATCGCCCCACGAGTCTCGGTAGAGAACACAAAAAACCGATGCACTTATCTTCATCTCGAGATTTAATATCAATAGATGACACGACTTACCATAATATTGAAGGCGTTCGCATGCTCGTCACCGAGTCTCCATCCTTCATCCTCAAAGTTATACAGCCTTTTCCGTTAGAACAACTTATTCACTCGTAGACTTAGATTGGTACAAAGTCCCAAGTTTTTCCCACAAGGTCTTCGTCGTAGCTTCCCGCATACATTCAAACACATCAATCTCGAGACACACAACCGTATCAGGCTTCATCTTCCGATCGCTTTCTTCCCGCTCATCTCGACATTGCCGTTGGTTTAGTACCGATCTACCGCGATCCACCGATCTTTATCCACCAGCAAGAGATCCTCCATCTTGAGCTTCCACAACTCAAAACTCGACCATTAAATTTTTCGATCTCTATCTTTTTCCGCTCGCTCGCCATCTTCTTTCACCGCAAGAATCGATCCTACGTTGTAGAAATTAGTCAATAAATCACTTATTCAATGAAGATTAACCCGATCACATCAATTTCGAATTGCATGCATAACACATAACCTTCTTCCACAATTAATTGTCACATGCGGAAATAATATAGAAGCACCTGGACATCAAATCAATCACACATTAACTCGCATGTAAGGTGTTTGATAAATAAAACCCCAGCCTATCGTGTATATTATAATGGAGAAATCATGTAACAATCATAGTACAAAAACTCTTTACAAGCTCTCATGCACTACCTCCCATGCTACACACTATCAAGCTAGATCTAGCAAATCACTTGCTCCAATCCTTAGCCACTTGATAGCCAACCTTGATTGCGTGTTTAATGCTATGGAATGGCCTCTTTATATAGATAAACCACCAGCCTAAACTTTTCAATACTCATAGCTTACTCCACCTATCTATGTGTTGCAAATAGCAACAGTATAGTTACAACTGATAGCTTTACTCACCCTTTCATCTATCTCTTCACCGGGTCTCCACTAAACCGATCATGCACTCGTAGAATCGAAGTGTTCTTGAGTTGACTAATGAGTTAATATTTAGTAAATTAAATATTATTTAATTTACTCCACTCATATCTAATCGATTAGCTAGTTAACTAATCCCAACTAGTTCAACTAAAATAAATAGGAACACAACTCCACTATTTGTCCCGTTAACTCCTCCAAAAACTTCGCCATCAAGTCTAACCGAAGCCAACCATGCAAGATGCCATCAAACCCTAGGAACCACGTGATTCCTTGTGTCGCTTGTATTGAGCTCACCTCCATGACTCAAACCGAAGTGCGCCAAGAGAGTAAATCGTCGTTTATAGTCAAAATATTATTAAGGGTAAATAATATTTCACTTCCATATTTAGAGATCGCCTAAAAAATAGCCTGGGTCCTAAAATTAGGGTCTCATCTATTTTTACCAACATGTAGCATACTTCAAGAATTCCAAGTAGAATTCCCAAATTATGCTCCGTATGTCTAAAAATAGACATAGTCTAAAAATAGACTTCGCGTCGAATTTGCCTCGCGGGCCCACTTAGTGAAGGCTACTTCATTTCACTAAGCTCCATCATCTTGCCGCATTCTCAACACTTCCTCTCAAGAAGATATGGATTATCCGCAATCCCTATCCCGCTTTCTCGTGGAATTCGAACTTGCCCCGGTGAGCGCCCTCTGCCAGGATGTCGGCATCCCGATCCTCCGTGGGAACATATGAAAGCATCGTGATCCTCCGCCGAACACAATCTCTCGATGTGATGGTACCCGATGTCGATATGTTTGGACCTATCATGAAAACTGATTAGCCAAGAACTTGATGCGTACCAAGTTATCACAAGAGATCACCAGAGTCTCCAAATGCAACCCGACAAACCCGCGAGGATCTTCCCCATACAAATAGCCCTCACATGCAGCCTAAACTTGCCGCCATGTACTTACTCCGCCGAACTGAAAAGACACTTGACCTCTCGTTTCCCAACAGACTGTGAAAAACCGCTCGCCGACCCAATGCTGAAAACCTCCCGGTAAGTGCTTCTCCGGTCCGTTAGCTCCTCGCCTGACCGCATCGCTGAAACTGCAAAGTTTACCCATCCTCCCGTCTCGTACCATAGACCATATCCCGATGTGCCTTTGATATAGCGCAATACATGCTTGCCCGCCTTCCAAAAGAGCTTGGTAGGCTTAACCATAGCTTGCGAAGCTGTTAACCGCATAGCACATATCGGGCCTGTATTGACCGTATACATCAACGACCCCCACCAACTGCCGATAGACAAGGCATCCACTACCTCCTCCGAAGTAGCATCTCCCTTCCTCCATCCACCAGAAGAGGGGTATCAACGTGCTTGCAAATTTCTCGTATGTTGAACCTCTCCGTAATCTCCCGGCATACTTGCCCCGAGAAACAAACACCCTCCATCAAGGCCGCGCCAAATTCTCCAATCCCAAATAATGAAGGATGCCCGTGTCCTTCATCTCAAACTCGCAAGATCATCCTTGCATGAAAGTATCAAATCGCTCGTCGCGTCAAAATCAGATCATCTACATACGCACGATGATCGCCTTCCCCTCCACCACAATCCGGTACAGGTTTGATCCGCTCACTCTTGGAGAATCCAAGCCCTATGAAGTAGTCAAGCCTATCCGAGTGTACCAAGCACGAGGTGCTTGCTTCAAACTTCGTACAAAGGTTTCCTTGAGCTTCCGTGACACATGCGACTCACTCATTAAGACCCCAAACCTTCGTGTCGCTCTATGTACACCTCTTCCTCAATAACTCCATTGAGGAACGTTAGCCTTCACATCCATCTCGATGAATGTGCCACCCCATCTCTCGCGCCGAGAGAGCAAGGATCGTCCGTATGGAAGAGTACCTTGCGATGTGCAAAAAGTCTCCTCATAGTCAATCCCCTCGATCCGTGAGAAGCCACGGCGACAAATCTCGCCTTGTACTTCTCCACACTCCCGTCGCCCGTTTCACTTTGTATCCATCGCGAACCTACAACCGATTTCCCAACCTAGGCCTTGGGACAATCTCCATGCATCGTCTCGATGATCGAATCATATTCTTCGATCATGGCATCAACCCATGCGTTCCTCCACGCCTTCTCAAAGAGGATGGCTCTATCACAACACATTGACTCATAAGAGCTATGTATCCAAAGGTAATGAGCCTCGCAGACCGTCTCCGTTCTGCGCCAGGCCGTAGGTGGTCCTACAACCTTTCTCTCGCATCCCGAGCGGCCGTTTCAACCTTCGTAGTGCGCATGCGCCTTCTCGATGGTTGGCGCCGCTCGGTGGTTTTCCACCCTCCCCCGAACCTCCTCTTGTGGCTGATCCACATCCGGAAGCTCCTCCTTAGGAACTAATACCTCCTCATCCGCATGCAAGTGTGGCCCCCTCTCAAGCGAACACCGCATGGCTTTCCTCCCGGAATTTTATATCCGTCGCACAACAACCTTAAGATCGTCCGGCACATACACCCGATAGTTGTGAGGTGTATCGCTGGTATTCCTTACAAATATTCCAACTTCAGCAAGCTTGATCCAGCCTTCCTTCTGCATCCTTCGTCACATGCATGTAGACAAATGAGATCCGAAATCCGCAAATGGAAATATCAGCTCTTGCCGAATAAGCCTTCCTCTCGGTGTACTCATGCCAAGAACCTTGTGAGGACAACGGTTCTCGCACATACACGTCGTATTGCATGCCTCAGCCCACAAGTGAAGGGGTAGGCCCCGATCATGCAACATCGCCCGTGCAGCACCCACGACGTTCTCGTTTCTTCCGCCGCCCACCCCGTTATGCCGTGGGTTATGGGGTGCGATGATTTCTCCGAATCCCTTCGCGCCGCAGAACCCTTGAATTCAGCCGAGATGAATTCACCACCTATCACTCCTCAGAGCAATCACCTCTTCCCCTAATTCTTCGACCGTTGCTTTAAACTCACGAACTTCGCTTAATGTATCGCTCTTCTTCGCATGAAGAAGATCCAAATGACTTTCGAGAGAAATCATCAACAAAGATCACATAATACCCGTGCTTGGCTGCCGGCTAACCGAGAAAGGACCATTACCATCGCCCAGGTGAACTCTCTCAAGGATCGTCGTAGCGACTATCCTTCTCGTGAAAGGTGGCTTTCACATACTTCCTAAAGTACACCCCCGCACCGATCCGATCGCGTTAAAGAGTGCCCTTAGGAAGTCCAAATAGGAAATCTGCCGCGAATCTTCAAAGCTCCATGGTGAAGATGGCCCAATCTCCGCCATAGTTCGCCCTCATCATCCCGGCTCACCACATCTCCAGCCTTGCATGCCATATCAGCTCATCTACCCGCAACCGATAAAGGTTCTTGAGTTCGAACCCCTATCTTCCGGCTCCTCCAAAGAGTCTTATCACAAGCAGAAAGCTTTTCCTTCGCTGAAAACCACATCATAACCCTTATCCTCCAACATCGCTACCGAATCGTGCCCTTCTTCAATCCAGGTACATGCATGACATCCTTTAAGACAAAGGGTTTACTGCATTCCTCTCGAAAGGATACGGTACCGATACCGCCGCACCGTATCTACCGTCATCGCCCATCTCGATGTGTGCATACCCAAATCCTGTCCTCCAGACCGAGAACAACTCCCGATCTCCCCGTCATATGAAATGACGCACCGCCGTTCAAGAACCACACCGATCCCAAGATACTTGAAACTAAGCATGCAATCGCTGAAAATTTGACACCACCCCACACTTCCCAAACTCATCTCTCGCACCGAGGAACTTCGTGAGGTATTCGCGGCGTCGGTCGCCCTTCTCCATCTTGATGTTCCCCAGCTTATCTTTGAGCGCCTGCCTTCCTTTGGTCACTCTTACTCGGAATAGATCCGTCAAAGCTTTCCACATTAAATATGGCAGCCTCACCATGAAGGCCGGATACAATATGATCTCGACGCCCTCCAACAGATCCTTCGATTTCGCGATCTTCTTTGCCATGCATCGACCAAAGTCGCATCAAGGCTTTGGGACATCCGCATCCACGAACTCCTTCACCATTTTCTTCTAACACTGCTTCCATGCGATCCTTCCATGCAACATAATTCGAACCCGCCTTCAAGAGCATATTCGGAGTCGCAAACCATTGAAAGAAGACATTCTTCAACACCGCACCAAGAAGAACAACCTTCCCGCAAAATTCGAATTCCAAACTCCAAGCTCTATCGTCTCCGATCTATACTTGAAAACAAATTATTTCCAAATCGAGATTGACCGCAAAGGGTACGAATGTATCTTTCACCTTACAAAGAAGGATGAATATTCCTGAGGCTACCTGCCCTCGCATGCGACTGTCCGAGGAAATAAGTTTGCAATCACCGTAATAGACTCTCGGGCACTAATCTCGCTCCGATACCATGTAGAAATTAGCTGAATAAATCACTTATTCAATGAAGATTAACCCGATCATACATCAATTTCGAATTGCATGCATAATACATAACCTTCTTCCACAATTAATTGTCACATGCGGAAATAATATAGAAGCAATCGGACATCAAATCAATCACACATTAACTCAAGATGTATGGGGAGCTCATAGCTGAAAACCCCCTCACTATTGTGTATATTATAATGGAGAAATCATGTAACAATCATAGTACAAAAACTCTTTACAAGCTCTCATGCACTACCTCCCATGCTACACACTATCAAGCTAGATCTAGCAAATCACTTGCTCCAATCCTTAGCCACTTGATAGCCAACCTTGATCGCGTGTTTAATGCTATGGAATGGCCTTCTTATATAGATAAACCACCAGCCTAAACTTTTCAATACTCATAGCTTACTCCACCTATCTATGTGTTGCAAATAGCACGTGATAGTTACAACCGATAGCTTTCTTACTTCACCCTTCATCTATCTCTTTCACTCGGTCTCCACTAAACTGATCATGCACCGAGGAATCGAAGTGTTCTTGAGTTGACTAATGAGTTAATATTTAGTAAATTAAATATTATTTAATTTACTCCACTCATATCTAATTGATTAGCTAGTTAACTAATCCCAACTAGTTCAACCGAAATAAATAGAACACAACTCCACTATTTGTCCCGTTAACTCCTCCAAAACTTCACCTAAGTTCAACTGAAGCCAACCATGCAAGATGCCATCAAACCCTTAGGAACCACGTGATTCCTTGTGTCGCTTGCATGAGCCACCTCCATGACTCAAATCAAGTGCGCCAAGAGAGTAACCGTCGTTTAGTAGTCAAAATATTATTAAGGGAATAATATTTGACTTCATATTTTTAGGAGAGATCACTAAAAAATAGCCTGGGTCCTAAAATTAGGTCTCATCTATTTTGTATTCTTAAACATGTAGCATACTTCAAGAATCTCCAAGTAGAATTCCCAAATTATGCTCCGTATGTCTAAAAATACATAGTCTAAAAATAGACTTTGCGCTTAATTTGCTCCAAGGGCCCACTTAGTGAAGGCGACTTCATTTCACTAAGCTCCATCATCTTCATGTATTCTCAACACACAGATCTCCCACCTAACAGGGTCTACCACAGGCCCGAGCAAAAAACCTCAACAACAAAGGCGTCCCTTGAAGCCCAAACAAATTTTGATACCAAATGTAGGTTTTAACCCCCGAATAGAAATTATTCACACACGAATCTTATAAATAAAAATAAACAATAGCAAGAGCATAAACATAAACATAAACACAGAGATTTTCCATTGGGATCCCAAATTGGGACGACCAGCTTGATTTTTCATTATATTCCTTAGTGCTACAACACATATATATACATGCCGGCATACATAAACCCCAATCCATTAACCTCCGGGATTAGAACATAACCGTAGTTCCCTTGACCCATCTACAAAATACCAGGGGCCGAAACCATCGGAATCCCAAAACCAGTGCAACCATGCACAAAAACCATGGGCGGATCCGCTATGAGTGGGTCCGCACAAAAAAATGGCGGCTACGCCCGACGCAATATACACGTGGGCTAATCATGGAAAGAATATAACACATGTCCCACACAAAGGGATCGAGGAGCCTCGGATCTGCGTATTAGATGGGGAGTTGCGCGCATTAGATGGGGAGACAGAATGGGGCTGGGCAACCGAAATGGGGAGCCGTAGAATGGGCTACAACCGAAATGGGGAGATGTAGAATGGGGTGAGTAACCGAGAGAGAGCACATTAGATGGGGATCTCAGTAGAATGGGAGTTGCGTGCATCGTATGGGAGTTGTAGAATGGGTTGAGTAACCGAGAGAGTGTAGTGGATGAGAGACGAGAGAGTGCAAAGTGATGAGAGATGGAGATGGAATGATTGTACATATGTTTTGCACAATCTTCATTAATCAGAGAGCTTGTTCTACAAGACATTGTTATGGGTCCATTTTTCCTGCACGGGGCACGTTACGAGGCACTTTTGACCGCAGAGGGTGGCACTTGGTACCGTACGGGGCAATCGTTGACCGCAGAGGTGGCACCCGTTGAGGGGCACCGTTGAGATTTCGTGACAACCGTTGGAGAACGAAAATCTCAAATAACAGCTACCAACAAGAACGTCACAATATAATGCCTATCAACATAATGAAATGAACCAATTAAATGTGAAATAAATAAAATTAATATATTTTAAAAATAATTAAATTTTGTTTTACATTATAAATCTTATATATTACCATTTAATTTTTTTTAGTCAATGCAAGTTAATATATATTCAACCCAATATCGATTGCCTTATACTTTCCAACCATAATAATTATTAGATAAATGGTAGAGAATTTTTAGTTCAAGTAGCATTGAAGATTAAGATTTATCTTTAAATAATTAAGATTAAGATTTATTTTAAAAAATAGTCATGTTCTTTCTAGTCCTTTTTAGTATTTTAATTAAAGAGATTAATTATAATTCATATATATATATATATATATTAATTCATTTTATAATTAATAATAATAATAGAAGCAACATTGCTCCATCATGATTGAGAAAAACGACTGCTTTTTTTGCGATGCTGAGCTTGATACTAGATCTAGGGTTTGGATAATAGTCTATCCGTGGGCCAACCGTGCGAATGGTGTTTTTGGTATTCTCCCGAATCATCGATTTATGCGGTCACCCTTCCACCGCCGCTCTTTTTCCCTACACTCTCGCTCCCCCGTCCCTATCTCCCTAACCGTTATGGCATATGATGACCTTTTCGACTACTCCTTTGACTACCTAGACTTGTCAACCATATGGAACACCCCTCATCCGCAGCTGTTCTCCCATCGGCCGACCCGTCCACTCCGACCTCCAGTTACCTCCTCCCCTACCGCTTATGGAGGTTTATGATGCTAACACCGTTAGGTTCTCTCAAACCCCCATTATCCCTTCATTAATCGGTGACCTATTTTACGTTGAACCTCGCTCGAATTCTTTCACCATTCCTCACCCTACGAGATCCAAAATTGACTGAATGGCCCTCACGACGGTCTCCGCTTGACCCCTGCTCTTTCATGTCTCGCTCCTCTCTTCTACATGTCCCTGCCGCTCATCTCTCAAACCTAGGGAGCCTATATCATCCGAACTTAACCACCTGACTCAATCCACCGTGAATTTTAGGATGCTTCGATGGGGCTGCTCCCGATTAGCCCATCCCTGCACGAATCACGCTCATCAACCCCTCTCAGATCCCCCATTCCATGATTCGCTTATCCTTCCTAATTCACATCCAAAATCCTTGGGAAAAAATACAAAGTGCACGAAGGTCCGAGAAAGAGAAAGGGAGTTGATTTTGGGAAGGCATTACTATGGGGTAGGTTGCAAACACCGCAAATACGGTACCCGTTGAAGGGTCATGCATCATACTCGGCCGTGCGCAACTACAAAAATGGGTTCTGAGATTTCTGTGAAATTCGTTGGACCGCTTACCGTATGTAATCACTATGTCTCATGGATGATTTGCCCCGCTCATTTCCGGAGATCATTAAAATTTGGCACATTGATTTTTCATCGGTTATTGAAACGATGGTCACCCCCTCCTCAACCCATAAAAGGATAATCTCTGAGCAGGCCTAACTGGATATGCTTACCAAATCTCCCTTTCATTTCTAGTTGGAAGATGTCTTCCGCATCATTGGCAACGATTTCGGCATACCTTGATCATGATTGAATCTATTTGGAATATGGGAATATGTCAATCGCATGCATACTCGTTCACCCCGACACCAGGGAAGGTCTCGTTGAATGTTTGGATCTCCACTACTTAGGCCACTCAAAAGCTCCAAATTTTGGACTATGAAGGAGTCCCTTTTCAAAGGCGTGCGATGTCACCAGGTGGGGCATCAGATAAGGAATGCCTAATTCTATTCAATTATCGCAAGGGTTTGATAAATATGGTCGCATCCAAAGGCACCTGCACGACTAACCCAGGAAGCGTAACACATTCATCATCCTCACATATTAGCGATCGCTCTTGTCATTTGAACACTAAGGCACCCACTCGACTATTGATTACCACTCTAAACGGGTCACCGTGAGTATCGACGAGAACATCCACTGGCTGGGGCAGACATACTTGTACCAATCTCACCCCTCCTCTTTATCTACTCTAATATCTCATAACTTATGCATATCATTATGTCATGGATGGTCCCAATATTACATGTATGATGTCGCCCATTATATGTCCCATATCCCCCGTACTCCCGGGCATCCTTGTTCGTATCATCTCCACCTCCCCGAGCCCCATCCGTACACCTCTAAGGATAAATCATGGGATTCCACCCCTCACAGTTGTTATCATCTTAGGTCTAGAGATGCTTCGAGCAAAGCTCAGACTTCATGGGGTTTGGCATTGGGGAGTTATCCCCCCAAGATCTCTCGACCCTCCAAGGCGTGATCTTCATCCAAAGCACAAGCTGGCCGTGATGGCAGCGTAAAATAGGTTTTGATTGATAGCTTCAGTGACATAACACCCGAATATGTTTCCCCATGATTTTCCCTATCTTTCAATTGTCGAGGTATGGCTGGTCTGATAAAAAATTGGCCCTTCGAAGATTGGTGCAACTGAGAAACTAGATGCCATATTTTTGCAAGAAACATTAGGTGATGGTGTTCATATATGTCAAACCCTCAAATCCCTCTTACCTAGTTGGAATTTCCATTGTCCGGATGCGAGAGGCAGATCCTAGTGGATGTGTTGTTGGATTTCACAACAAAACTATGAGGATTGACAAACACTTGGGCCGTAGAAGGGGTACTCGCTCAGAACATTTTCGATTGAGCTCAATTTTTCACCTTACCCTCATCAATATCTATAGCCCCCGTAACAATCGAGAAGCATTTGAACCCTCTAAGATCCGCCCATTTGGCATCCGATATCATTATCATTGGTGGAGAACCTGAATTTCGCAGGTCACGCAAAATACTGGGATCTCACTACCAACCGATCCCTCTCTCGAATTTTTACCACACATTGGATCAACACAATCTCTTGAATGTTGGTATGGAAAAAAATCCAACCCAATTCGGAGGAAATGGCGCACCGGGAATGTTATGCTAGCCGGAAGACTTGACCGATTCGTGACAAATTTTCTAGGATGAGACAAGTTGGTCATGGGGGTTTATCTTATCACTCCAAAATATTCCTGTGAGATCGAGGCACATCCCCTAAGACTCGTGCTCCCTTCAAATTTAATTTGACTTGGCTCAATGATGTCAATTCCACCAAATTGTCAAAGACACCGGTTGCCCCGTAACTAAGATCCGCATAGGAACCCCGTTGTAGTTTTCATGGAAAAATTACCAAATATCATACATCAAACTATTTCATGGATCAACAAGATGTAAGAAGGAATAAATTATGCTTTGAAACCTAGAATCATAAATCTCTAACATGATGGACTCCAACAATATTAGGTTTTCTCACTTGTGGAACAAACTTAGTCTAAATCGAATCGAAGCCGAGAAGATCAAAATACCTAGGTAGAAGGAAGAGGAATGGAGGCTCAGGGAGTAGGGAAATAATGGTTACAATCAAGATGAAAACACAAACATCTTTAACAATCTGCAAAAGGGTGGAAAATCATAAACACTATATGGTTACTAAAGAATAATTCGTGTAAGGAGGCATCATCATTTCCAACAGATTGCGATAAGCGGCTCCACCACTAAATCATCTCTTCATGGCCCCTAGTGAAGCTACCATTGACCACATCCTCAACATGGCCGACAGTCCCCAGCTTTGTAAATGAAGAGGACATCGAATTCTCGAACAACCCCTCTCCTTGGGTGAAATTGAAGTTAGCAAAATGGTTCCGCAAAGATAAAAGTTTCTAAGCCCTAATGGATGACTCGATAAAATGTTTTCTCACTTTCTTTGAATCAATCACTCATGACATTCTTACTATGGTGGAAGGATGCTGATCTAATGGTCACATGTATGGCCCCATAAACACCACTTTCATAGCCCTTATCCCTAAATCCGATAATCCCTAGTCTTTCGATGATTTCACATCCTATGCAACCGTACTTATAATATTATTTCCAAGATTATTGCAAACCGAGTAAAGCCAATCTTATCCTGACACATTTCCAAAGAGAAAATTTATTTCTCTCTCATCAAAAAATCCATGAGGCACTGGCAACGCCCAGGAAGGCCTTCATTACATCAAAATTAAGAAGCTACAAAGAATTATTCTCAATATTTATCTATCTAAGGCTTTTTGATCACACATGTTATTCTTATCTACAACCCATTCTCACTTAGATCGATCCCCACTCATTCATCAATTGGACCATGCGGTATAAATTTGGTCTTATACAACATCCTCATCAATGGAGCTTCTCAAATTTCTTTCATGCGAGGTGGGGCCCGAGGCAAGGATGCCCTTTATCTCCACCTTATTCCTACTCATCATGGAAGGCTTTGAGCAGACTTCTCACAAATGCTCGTCGATCCGCAGGATATATCAGAGTTAAAATCACAAATGCCACAACCCTCTCACATCTATTATTTATTTATGATGCCTTAATATTCTTGGATGGATCCATCAAAGACTCCACCAAATTCCTCGCATATTTTAAACACCTTCGTAAAGGAACTAGGATGATCCCAAATTTGTTCAAATCCACCATTATGGCTACAAACCGCCCGAGACCATTTCATCTGCTCGTAATCCCAACAAGCTTGTTTATAGACAACTGACATGCGTATGGCATCAAATATATTGGATTTAGATTAAACCTAGAAATTACCATATTGTTGATTGGGCTTGGCTTATTGCACAATTGGAATCCATGATTAAAATTTGGCAACAAAAATGGCTATCTAGAGTAGGATATTGATCCTTGTAAAATCAATATTGGAGGCTTCTCATGTCTAATGGATGTCCCTTGCATGATTCCAAAAGTGTCAAAGCTCGAATCCATCAACTCGTGTCGAAGATTCTTATGGAAAGAGGAAACGATGGAAGGAAATTCGCATGGGTTAATTGGGATCGATTATCGAGCCCATGAGATGGGTGGATAGGGATTAAAGATATTAATGATTTATCAAAAGCGCTAGCGGCAAAGATTGGATGGAAATTGGTCACTTCGGAAGTAGCTCTTCAAATTATTTTCACAAATATATATATATATATATATATATATATATATATATATATATATATCCTCTTACTTTCCCAATAGTTTCATAGAAATATAAAAACCAAGCCTAACATATCCAACATTTGGAAAAGCGTTATTATATCCATAAATGTAATCAAACAAGGCTTGGCATGGTGCATTAGCTCGGGTGAGAAGGTAAGGATTGGATATGATGCATGGTCTCACATGGAAATGAACTGTATTTTACTTTCAAGACATGAGAAATTAACTCATACTCTTGGGTATAAAATAATTATCACACCACATGAGGCCAACACATCTCTACTACCAAGCCTGGATGTATGTTGCCACTATTGGGATCCCACATCATCTACACATTGAATGGGTTGCATACATGGATGCCATTTTTGAATCTCATGTCCACATCGATCAGGATGATGAGCTATAAATGTATATATATATCAAAATCGGGCTAATACACTCCTATGATGGTTATTTTAACATTCTGCTCAAATCAAGAACTCAAGAAAAATAATGGTGGTGGTGCACTGTGGAAACTCAAAGTTGCACCAAAATCCAAGATCTTTATGTGGTGTCTATTAAACAACAAGGTCCCCACTGATGATAACCTTCAAAAACTATTTGTGCATGGTCCACTTTGCTGCTTGTGCAAATCCTCGATCGAATCGGTAGACAACCTCTTGATAACATGCCCCATCACTCAAACTACTTGGCATCACCTCTCAGAAATAATTTCCAACGCCAAATAGATGCCTTCGTAAGAAATTTTGCACAAGCATCAGAATATCTCGGGTTATTATCCATTTGGGTATATGGTTAGCCCGTAACAAACATATCTTCCAGATGCTCCCACGGATTTGTCATCTCACACTATGCAAGAATACAGGGCACCTATGTAATCAACTCGAGAGGACCCCTTAATCATAGTAGGGTATTATGCTCCTGGAGTACATTGAAAAATCTCATCCGTAAGTATTTTTGACGCATTTGGAAACCTCTTGGATGTGGTGCAGGGGGAAATCCCGTACTTATCAGACTCACACTACCAAAATAAAATGGATTGGCAGAGGAGAAAACAACTTCGCTGAATTGTTTTGCCTTCACCTTTGATGATTTTTGCCCATGAACAAACTACAAACAGATTTACAAATTTTTGGGGATTCTAAGATGGTTATTATACTGGTTCACCTCAATCACAATGCCATGTGCACACACTTAGAGTAATTTTGTTTTATAATTTACACGACAATTGATTTTATTTCTTGTTCTCAGATTTTTCATATGGGAAAGGAGCCATATTTCACAACCTATCCAAAGAATCTGTGCACCTTCAATTGGGCAATGATAATACAGAGATAAATATATAATAACGTCTCACCAATAATAATACTGTCACAAAGTATTTAGGAAGTTGTCATAACATAAATGATTGATCTGCATCTTATACTTGTTATTTTTAAATTTTTGTTCAGTAACGATAGATCTATAAATGGCAAAAAGATGCACCACCTAAACTCAATCTAATTTATATAACTTAATAAAATATATAACAACTGGTTTTTTCACCAAAGTTTTTGTGAATATACAATACGCGTAATTTTTCACTAATTATTAACTGAATACTACTGTTTTGGGAAAATTGAAATTAATAAAATAATAATTTAAAATGTTATTAATTATTAGTTATTTTTTATGATTTTTCTTAATCACATAGGAGATGTATTATAAAGTGTTTGGTGTGACTATAGTCAATGTCAGTAATGCATTTCACCATTTAATTTTTAGTTGTTGTAGTTTTTAATGCTTTCATATATTATATATCTCTGTTAATATATATATATACAAATGTTATTTTGATGTTCATCATGAACTAATGTATATCCTAAATTGTGTTCATCCAGGTCATATAATTACACTAGTTAAAATGTTTTTGTTGATAGGTTTGTATTAACATTAGAGAATACATTTATTTTAAAAGAATAAAATTGTCTTTCAACATATGTTTGTTATTGATGTAGGTACTAAAATTTACATGAGTAAAGACTTTGAGATAGTTTGTAGTGGAAAATCAAATATAGACTTCTAGATTTAAATTAAATTAAAAAATAAAATAAAATAATATCAACTCCACATGGTGGATGATGGGTATGAAATGTTAAAAAATGTAAAATATATTGCTTGTTTAATTAGAAAACAAATTACATAAAATAATAATAAAAATAATAAGTTCAATTAATTTTTTTATATGTAAATTAAGTTTTTATTAATAAAATTTATATAAAAATATATACTAAATTAAATAATGATTATTCCTGTTATTCATATTCTAATTATTATATTTCAAAATTTCATGTTTTAAATGCATGTTAATAATTATATGTGTGTACTATACTATACTAAAAATTACATTTCTAAAAGTTCAAGAAAAATGTGGTGTGAGAAAGATCCAAGAGCAAAGAAAATTAAGATATTATAAGGAGGTCATCAACCTCATCATAGAAGATCAAAATTATTTATCTATTTTAACTAGCCCAAAGAAGAAAATAATATAGCTAAGATTAGAACGAATCCTTATGAGTCATATGAAATGTGTCGTTGGAGGCCTTAAACACTATGGATGGAAAGTGGATCTCTGCCATCTCCTCAGAGAATATGAACATTCAGGATGAAAATCACTTCCTCTTGCAGTGTTTAATGACAACCATATTAGAGCTCAATTTCATAATCTTTGTTGCAATACTCCACTCTTCCTAGCCTTTAAGATGTCAATTATAGTGAGTCTTAGAGGCTTTCCAAGCTATATATAGAAATAAAATCTTAAATCAAACTAAATAACTCTTTCTTTAGGTCTGACAGACCAAAGATTGGTTTCATGGACGCAATCCATCACCACCATCATCATCATCATCATCACTATCATCATCATCATCATCATCATCATCATCATCATCATCAAATTATAAAATATAAAAGAAAATATTACATGCATAAATCATTGTTATAATTATATAATTTGTATTTGTCATAATTATATAATTTGTAGTGGTATTTAATTATATAATTTTATTATATATTTGTTTAATAAAATTAAAAATAAGAATAATTTTATATAGAGATATTCTAAATTTATAATGTAATATGTATTATTGCCAGAATGAACATACATTAATTTTAAATATCATTTACTTTAAAAGTAAGGAGAGAGACTGCATCTTTCTAAGTGTAATTTTGTTTTTCTCTTTAAATGTTGTAAAAAGAAGCTTGTTTATTGAAATATTTTAATCCGATCAATGCTCGTGGATTAAGACTAAGATGGATTTATGTTAGTTTAGCCTTCCCATAGTATAGGAAATCAAGCTTAACCGTATGTCATATTTTTGTGTTTATATCTCCTGCTAATATTTACATTCATGTATATAAAAAAATTATTTTTATTTTAGATTATATTCAAAAATTAAGAGTTATTAATGTTAATTTACCTTATTTGTAAGAAAAAAAAATCAAAACAAAATTTTTAATTTATGGTTCATTTATCTCATTGGTACCTAATGAATTAAAGCTAAATGAATCTGCTAATTGGTTTATAGTTAATATACATATCATGACTATAGTCAATATAAATATCATGAATATAGTCAATGTAAATATCATGAAGTAGGATTCTCTGAGGAAAGAGTTAGTTGTGCCAATATTTTTTTTTAATAAGTTGAAAAGTTTGTATTAATAAAAAAGAATATACAAAGATGTCAAAATGCATGTGGTCTCACCTCGACCAGGTTTGTTGACCAATGTGATAACCAACACATCACACAAAAAGAAAAATTTCCAGTTGAGAGGTCCATTTTCTGAGAGGCCTAACATATTAGAAAACTAGAAGAATAAGAAAAACACTAGCGATAATAATCAGTCGTCAAAAATAATTGAAGTAGAAGTAGTTGGCCTTGTACCTAGAGGAGGCAGGGGAAGATATAAACAATTGACATGGTACTCAATTAATCGTGCCAATATTATGAACCGGCCTTATTATTTTATAATCATTCCAAGCAATTATATTATGTAACTGAAATCATTTTAAAATGTCTTGCTTTATCTTTGATTTGTATTTTATCATCGTCATTAAGGAATTTGCTAGACAGGCTTAAGGATTTTTTAAATATAGATGTTATAATTAAATTGTTTTTTCTTGCTTTATATAGACTATTGAGATAGTTTATAATTTGATTATATTTATTTTATTTGTATTGGAGCTTAGATAATTGTGATGTTATTTTACAATGACCATTGAAAAAATAATGTTACCTTATTTCAAATGTATTTAGATTAAAACCATGTATAATTTTTGATATATTTGTAATTTTTGATATGTTGTTTATAATTAAAATTGGTTAAGGAATATTTACAAGATTTTGGATAGACGATGATCGGGTGCTCTATTAAGGCACTCCTTAACGTGAAGTTATTGATTCAATTCTTCACTCCAATCAAGGTAATATGTTGGACATTATGAAGATATAATTTTGCCAAACATTAAAATAATTAAAAATTAAAGAACATAACCATTACTTTACCGATTTTTATTAAAAAAAGAAAAAAAAAGCAAACAAACAACCCTATCCCAAGGACATGGCATTTGGAATGTATGTATCAAAACCCAACCAGAAACAACTAGAGTTATGGAAACTTTGTTTATTTAAATGATTTGTTTGTACTTGTAAAAGTTAAATGTTATGCTCTTAATTTCCAAGTTTTTGAACATTTTCAAGAGTGTTAAATAAATTATATACATTGTTTAAACATAAGTAATTTAGGTAACGCTTGGGTCAATCTCGTCATGAAAATGCATTAGTAACCTAGCAATGAGGGTGTATGTTAAATAAATTATAAACATATGTTTAAACATAAGTAATTTAAGTAATGCGATGTGAGTCTCTTCATGAAAATGAAGAGGAGATGTTACTCGTTGAGAAAGTAAATAGTTTTTTTTTAAAATAAAATTTTATAATTTAAATTTTGAATTTATTATTATTATTATTATTATTTATAATTAAAGAGAAATATTAAAATTAATTAATTAATATTTTATATTATTTAAATGTTAAATAAATTAAAAAAAAATGATTACTAATTTAAAATAAATGCTTATAAAGTAAAATAGGAGAATAAAAAATAAGCTTATATGATTTTAGAAAATTTTATTAGGAGAGAATTAAGAGAAATTTGTTGTTAAGCATTAAATTTTTTTTATGAATTTCCAAATTAAATTTGAATTTTATATTTAACAAAGTATTTAATATACAGAAATTAAATAGTGTATAAGAAGGTTATAATAAAATTATAAATAGAGATGGTAAGATTTATAAAGAATAAAGAAGATAAAAAATATGCACAACATAAATTTGAAAAATAAATAAACTATATTTATGAGAGGTGGAAATGGTATGCCTTGGAAGGAATCGATTTACTAACCATATATACGATTGCCAAGAATCATATTGTTGTTGAGCATGCATCGTACTCTCATGGAGGGGAGGAGACAATCTCTCTTTTAGCAACACCATGGATGGAAGAACCTTTAGACATGCAACTTGCAAACCCAACATTTTTGCTTATATAAGAAAAGATCAAGAATGTTCAACAACTATAAAGGAATAGGAATATGAGGGAAATAATGAAACAAACCAAGAGAATCAACAAGCTAAGCACATAGAAAACATAGGTACCTCCAACATTTTTGCTTATATAAGAAAAGATCAAGAATGTTCAACAACTATAAAGGAATATGAATATGAGGGAAATAATGAAACAAACCAAGAGAATCAACAAGCTAAGCACATAAAAAACACAGGTACGTGACCTTCCTCCCGCAAACAACAAAAGCTCTAATTTATGAATCATATCAAATAGTGTGGAGGAAAATATATAATGAATGAAGCACTAGATTTCCTGGATTAGTTTCTTATTTCTTTTTCTACCTCCTTTTTTTCGTCCTTTACTCCTTTATGTTCTTTGTTCATTTTTCATGTTTCCCTTTTCATGTTGGAGGCCCTCGTGAATCCTTCTTCATCTCCCTATTTTTTTGCTAGTGTTGTCTTGAAATTTTGATTTTGGGGACATTCCCTGAATAAATGCCCATATTAATGGCATTTTTGACTTGGGAAGGGAATTCACTTATAGTCTATGGGTTACCCTCATATACCATCATGATAGTTTATTTTAATTCTTGTTGGCAGGGCTTTTGTTAGGTCCAAATAAACGCGTAGTCTAGTGTGATGTGCACCTACCTAGTCCAGTGGTTCTTTAGATCGTTATAAAGGATTCAATGGCATTTTTTGTGCCTTCCAAAACGTCTAGTTCTTAAAATTCTTGAAAAAGAGAATACAGACAGAGCCATACTAGGGATGAGTTGAAATCCTCTTTGTTAGGGTTAAATATTTCAATATAAGGTTTCATTTATATCCCTGCATAATTGAGGAAGTAGGGTCCTACTTAGAATATTTTGTCTCTATCCTCTATGTCGTTGAAGATGAATGTCAAGAAACCCTTCAATCCTAGTTTAAGTTCCATGTCTCACTTTATCTGCTAGTTTTTTCATATCCAACCCAAGGGAATTCTCGCTAAGGGTCATATGCCCATCAATTTGAAAATTAGTGCATAAAGAAAAAATATTAAATAAAATAAGTTTGTTGTTATGGTTTGATATTTTTTTTTTTCAAGAATAGATACTAATTTTATTTTTTTTAGTTAATTGTCTTTATGTTCTCAAGGAATTTCATTGTCTTTAATTTAACTAATCAGTAGTTTTAAAATGCATAGTTGAATTGAAAACTAATTTACATAATATGAATCAGTTTCAAAGTTATGCAATGACTCAAGACTCTATAAAATAGAAGTAGGAATATAAGTCTTTGAAATGAGTGTTGAAACATTTTTCAGTGCCCTTAGGTTTTTCTTAGCTCCAAAACATTTTTTTAATTTCAAAGCACCGAAGGCACATGTCTCTCAGTAATTTCACTAATCAATAGTTTTGAAATGTATAGTTGAATTGGAAACTAATTTACATAAGATGAATTAATTTGAAAGTAACTTAATAACAAAACATTGTATAAACTAAAAGTAGGAATATGAGTGTTTTAAAAGAGTGTTAAACATTTTTTAGTGCCCTAAGTTTTGTCTTAGCTACAAAAGGTTTTTTAATTGCAAAGCACAAAAGACATATGTCTTTCAATGTTAGTGGTAGAAATTTTATAATTATTGGTATTAGTAGTAATGTAAAAGTGTGTCTGGTTTTTTTTTTTTTTTAGTTTCTCATTTCTCAAAATAAATTTGAGAAATTATTCTTATTAGAAGAACTAAAGTTTAAAATACAGAACTTCTCACTATCTTGTGAGAGTAGTGCATGTTGGACATCATCAAGCTACTAACAAGCATGTAATCAAAGAAAGAATCATGGCCATTTGCTTATTATAATCATGTACATTTAAGTCATGAACTTAAGAAAAATTCCAAAGAATATATTACAAGTATGGTTGATATGCAAATCTTTTAAAGTGTATCATTCATATAAGACAAAGTGCACATACAATTTTAAATGTGAAAAACACCTCTAATACACCATTCTATATCGAGATAAAGTTTAGTCTATCATTCAAAAATATAATATTCATTGCAAAAGGAGAAACTTCTTTCTACACAAAACACTAATTAATGCCCTAAACATGCTCAATTTACCTAAACATGGTGAGTTGTTTTAGTTCTCAAAGTGGTAAGCCTAGTGGGTTTAGTATGAGCAATACTGGTTGAGCATATATGCTCTATGTATTGTTTTCGAGACTTGAACCCACATGATTTCAAGTCCTTTGGCATAATTTTTGTTATTTTCACCATCCCAAGATCATTTGCCCTTTTTTCTTTCTGTAAAGTTAAAACATATTCAATAATATGAAAATTGATATCAACATAATAACAAAATGGGTTAAAACAAATGCAAAATAGTATGAAAATAATGAATAAATGGGCCACCATGCATGATCCGGATTTATGGTGAAAACTAAATGTAACAAACATATAACCATAAATATTAGTGAGATGCGCTGAAATAACACTTCATTTCATTAATATCAAAGAACTGAAATTGGCTACGTACGTAATGGAAATAAAACTAGCTAGGGCGCCTGTACTATCTCTCGAGAAGAGATGTGGCGGCTACCGTCTCGAACCGAGTTACAATGAGGCTCTAGGGCCTATTTATCATTTAGAAACAATGGGAAATCCTAAACAAACCCAAAACCCTAACCCTAGGAGATGAAGCGCCAAAACTATGGGCCTCGTTTGGGTAATTGGTGTTTCAACTTCCCGTGGGCGTAATCTCTTTGCATACGATCTCCGTTTACTGCATCATACCTCGTTAGGAAAGATCTATCCGAGGACTACAAATTTGGAAAGAGAAACATCAATCCATAGACCCATGTTGCTCCCCGTTTTCCCAAAAACGTCGTTTAGGGCCTCAAAATCTGGCCCGAAGTTTAGGACCCGAAAAACCGCTAAAAATAGTAAACTCGTGCCGAAAACCGAAAAAATGAAATAGACAATGGTGGAGCCCCAAGTGGAATAGGCGGGTGACCACCAATATCCACCCGGATCATTCCTCCCCTCAGGGAAGCAATGGTCCCCATTGCGTTAAGTTCCTCCCAGAGATGAGGAAATTTCGCCGAATTGGTCCCCTGTGAACCACTTTCCTGGTGTATGGAGTTGGCCGCCCTTGAAAACCCGATATAGCCGGATCTTCTCAATGGGCGAGAGTTCTTGATTTGCATGTCCATGATGCAACTGTGGTGGCCTGCTCCATGTGGGCCTCCGGATTTAACCCGCTGGTGTGAGTTGACTCCGCAATGTCCGAGGTGTCCAGAGGTGGGAAGTAAGGACGAAGGCGATCCACATCAAGACCGGATGCGTACCAAGGAATGGTGAACATCGAGCTGGAATGCATTGTTCCCCATGTACCTTGGTGATGGTGTACGTCCGTGACGGAAGTGCGAAGCTTGCGTGGGGTCTAGTGAGGCGCTCCTTCTCGCAAATGTAGCCATACTTTGTCACCCACCTCGGAAGCCATGTGTGGCACCCGTGCTGATCATGGCGTTGCTTGTATTGGCATTGGCCTCGTCCAATATATCATGAACCCGTTGGTGGATGTGTTGAATGCCCTCGATGAAGCTACCGGCTTTGTCAACTTCGCATCGACATGAGCTAAATTGGCCCGAGCAACTCCAAATGGCATGGCTACTAATGGGACATGTTGGCCGGAATCCCAAGCCCACCCGAAAGGGGCTATGGCTTCATTGAACCGTGGAGAGCCCGATTATAACTATGTTGTACATAAGGGAGGCTCTCGTCCCATGTGCGTGGATGCTTTGAATTGTACATGCATGTACTGTGTACAATCATTCTTCGTCGACGACCTCGTCCGGCCATCCGTTTGGGGATGGAAAGCCGTGGACTTGGTGAGCTTGGTATCCAACATCGACCGTAGGTCGGGACCAAAATGTGCCGAGGAACCCGCTATCTCGATTCGATATGACAGACCGTGGGATCCCAAAGTGCACCCACACTCATTCAAAGAAGAGCTTAGCAAAGGGCTTCTCCGCTCGTGATATTCTTCGTTGTGCCGCCATAATGGCCATCTTCGAGAATCGTCGACGACCACAAAACACAAGCCATTTCCCCGCTTAGTAGAAGGTGTTCGACATGTAATCCAT
The DNA here is from genome assembly GCA_034641835.2 of Pinus albicaulis. Classification (NCBI taxonomy): domain Eukaryota; kingdom Viridiplantae; phylum Streptophyta; class Pinopsida; order Pinales; family Pinaceae; genus Pinus; species Pinus albicaulis. The sequence goes on along the minus strand of JAXQQM020083484.1, from coordinate 18,328 downwards.
GGAGATGGATTCTGCTGGTCGACTAGGTAGGTAGAGGAGTATATAGGCCTTGCTTTCGATGGTCGCTTGGAGTCGGTGCGTGCAGATCCGATGCTTCTCGACATCCTTTCGAAGGTTCGGCCAATAGAAATACTTCCGCAGATTTGCCATCGTTTTCGAACTCCCGAAATGCCCAAATGACTCGACTCTTAGTGTGCTTCCCATATCATCTTGGCACGCTCGTCGAAGGAACACAAAGGTGTCCCATGTGACATAAAAGTGCATCTCGGGAGGTGCAACAACTGGCGTACCCCAAGAGTGCCTTGTAAGTTTGGTCAATTTCGGGTCACTCTCATGAGAAGCGGCCAATCGAAGTCTCGTGCCCACAAGAGTTGAGCACAAGGATGAGTGCCACGATTTGTCTACCGAGGCATTCGCAACATGATTGGTGCTACCCTTCTTATACTTGATGTTCAAATGAAACTGCTATGTATATGTAGAACACTTCGATGGCGATCATTCCGCAACTTCCCTTGTGTCCGTATGAACCCCCCAGGGCTCCGTGTCCGTGTGATGATTGTTTTCCCCAAATGTAATGCTTCCATTGCCTCCACGTTCGCACAATGAGTACATTTCTTTATCATATGTGGGGTATCACAATCATGGCTTCACAATGTCTCACTGTGAAATGCCACCGGATGTCCCCGTTGAGTAAGAACCGCCCAATAGCATAGGGGCCGCAGGCATCCGTCTCGATCTCAAATGGCTGTTGCAAGTCTCGGTAAAGTGAGCACCGGGGGCGGCACGAGAGGCGTTTTTCGCCCGTGGAACGCCTTCGTTGAGGTTCCGACCAAAAAAAATTTTTTCTCTCGCTCCTCCCCTTGGTAACTTGACTCAAGGGCCAAGTGATATGAGAGAATCCCAACACGAACCTCCGATAGAAATTAGCAAGACCCATAAAGTCGCTAAGTCTCCGTTATAAAGGGTCGGGCCATTAACCGAATGACTTGTATTCATTGATCCACATGCACCCCTTTCATCAATAATGTATCCCGTATATTGAACCTCAATAAGGCTGTGCGGCACTTCTCCAAATTGGCACACAACTTGTGTTGCCGCAAAGGTTTGGAGGACTTGCTCTGATGTGGAAGGTGCTCTTCCCAAGTCCGTCGAAGATCGAATATCATCCAAGCACACCACTACAAATGAGTTGGTGAATGGCCGCAAGATGTCATCCATCATCCTCATGAAGGTGGCGGAGCATTCGTCAACCCGAAAGGCATGACCTACCATTCGAAAAGGCTCTCTCCTTGGCTTTCAAGGCGCTCTTCCACACATCGAGGGTTCAATTGGTACCGTGATACCCGCATTCTGTGCCCATCTTGCCGAAATATTTTGCACCTTGCAGTTGGTCCAAGGTCATCAATCCGTGGGATTGGGGTAGTACCTATTCCTGATGTGCTGATCTTGTTCCGCCGTCCGATAGTCAACAGCCGCGAGTCTCCACGTCCCATCCTTCTTCCTCGTACCAACACGATCGGGCTCCCATAGGGCGATGAACTTGGTCTCATGTGACCTTTCGCAACAACTCCCCGAATCCGCCTTGATTTCATCATTCTCCACCGCAGCGCCGATAGAGCCTGGTCCATTAGGTAGCGGCGCACCGGGGGTCGATCAATCGGTGCTTGACCCGACAAAGGCAGGAACCCCGTGGGTGAGGTGAATATGTCCCCATACTCCTCCACAACCTTATCCATTTGTTGTTGTTGTGTAGAGGAGCCCCGTCCGGGGAGGTCGGGCGCGCTTTCTTCTTGCCCCGGGGGCGGATCATCGGTGAAAACGAATTTCCCGGTTTGGGAAATGAGCTTACCGCATTGAGCCATAAAGAACTGCAAAGAGATAGCGGCAGGAGGTGGCAAATTTCCTCCGGTATCCCGTACAACTTATTTCCCAAAGTAACAATAACAAGACGAGGTCGAGACTCATACACAAGATGACGCTTCCACAAGTATGGTTGTCCTAGCCACATCGCAACATCAAATAGAGCAAACGGCCACATAATACCTCATCCATGAAGGGCTTGATGCGAGGGAAGGCGACACCGTTCTGGGCCGACGCGGAGACTTCGTCTCTGGTGAAGCCACCCGATGGTGTATGGATGTGGGTGAGTCAGTGGACGCAAGCCCAACCGCTTCACGTCGGCTCCGCCGAAATGAGGTTCTTTGGCTCCCATTGTCGACAATGAACCGTACCGGGGAGCCCTTACCCACATCCGGGAGTGGAAGAGACGTTCCTCCTCCTCCTCGATCTTCCGCCCTCCTTTTGGATCTGCAAAGTGGTAACTTCGAGTCCCAAATTTGCATCTTCTGATACATTTTTTCATACCTTTTTCACTCACCTAAACCTCCCAAATTGTCAAGACAGTGTGCAAAAGAGCATCTATTATGGTTTTAAATTTAAGTAGATTTTGTGTTTTGCTAATTGATCAGATTTTAGCATTCACTGCATAATCACCCTTCCTGCAATTGCTGCATCCTCAGTGTTTATTCTGTGTAGGAAACTCCCATAATATAGTGTTCACAAGGAAACGAGCCACACAAGGTCAGAAATGATGTGGACATGGTTCGTGTCCTATTGGTTCAAGCAAACTCCATCCAAAGAAGTCATGTCAAAGGCGTCCACATGGAAGTCAACCATGGAGTTTCATGTCGGCCGACTCTCGTTTCGTGTCACATGAAGACCCATACGGCCGTTTCTAAGCCTCGCGGGAGGTTAAATCGACATCCGTACAAGGTTCTAGAGTCGAATTCAAGCATCCACCTTTCGTAGATTTACTTTCCAACACGCTATGCTCCTATATCCGTGGACGTAGTGGTCTACGTGCTCTCCACTAGCATGAACTTTAGGAAAATGTATTGATATAGTATTAATAGTTTGTTGTTATATATATTGCGTTTGCATACGCATATGAAGTTAGCCGATATTAGTGAATGTAGTCTCATATCTTTTGATTAGTCCGGCTTCCGTAGTGATTACGTCGCACTTGTGCCGTAACATTACCACTCAGAATAGATCGCTTTTTAATATGAGAAGACTCTCGTTTTTCAACTTAATTCGTATTTGAGGACCGTTGCCAAGGCTGTGTGAGGGCCCCTCTACCTAAGGTTTTGTGTATTAGTGTATATTTCTCATTTCGTTTTAGAAATCATTGTATCATAATCCATTCATATGTTCATACTTTTGCGCTTGTTTCTTATTTCTGTTTATACACTTTCCATAATTTCCATTTCATTTCGTCTTTCATGCTTTATGATTGTTAATCATCGATCGTTGTTTATGTTTTGTGTTTTAGATAGGCGTACTCGGCATTTTCATAGCTTTTTGACTAATGACATGGAACTAACATTGTTCTCGCTGCTAATTTGCTTTTCATAGCTTTTGTTTAATTTCGCATTGCTTTGTTCATTTCGCCTTTGTTTATTTGCTTCAAATAGTTAAAATTTAGATATACTAATCGCTCATAGGCATCTTCGCTGTTCTCCCGAAAGCCACAAAATTGACCGATGGTGAGGGATTGCATTATGAAAATGTGTAGTTTAGTATTAGTTTCTTTTCTCGCAAATTTAGATATATTAAGCTGCTCATAGCATCTTCGCTGTTCTCCGAAAGCCAATAAAATTAATCTAAGGTGAGGGGATTGCATTATGAAATGTGTAGTTTAGTATTAGCTTTCTTTTCTCGCAAATTTAGATATATTAAATCATGTACGTACATCTTCGGGCCAGCCCAAAGCCACAATTTTCGGGATCGATGGTGAGGGATTGAATCATGAGTGTATGGTTTAGTATTAGTTTACTTCTTCGCAAATTAAATATCAAATACTCAAGAGCGGCAGATTACTCCCGAAAATCATACCGACTAATGATGAAGGGTCGAAGATAAATTGATGTAATCCGATTTAGATTTATTTTGTTGCAATTTTGAATTTCCTTAAGTGCTTCTTTTGTGTTTAGTTGGCAGCAAGAATAGTTTGGTTTTCATGCTCACTAGTTTACCGTTTTGATTTATTAGATTAGCAACACCTTTCCATTTCAAGTAAAGACATTTTCATTTTCTTGCAAGTCTTGTCATTGTAAATTTGAATTTGCTTTTTAAAAGTTTCAAGTTGGTAAATCATTATAGGGGATATCACTTCCTTGAACAAACATAACCAAACTTGTTTTCATCTTAGAATTTCCATTTCACCTTAGAAAAACCAAAAATGACAAAAAGTTAAGAAATAGGTTATTCGCACATATAGTGCACCGCACTTCATCGCTTACGATTCCCATTGACAACAAATGCAGCAATTTAGGACACACTAAATTGACCAAAAATTTTGGCGCCGTTGCCTGGGAAGTGTAACTAGGTAGCCAATTTATTAAAAAAAAAAACATAAAATCATAAAAGAAGGGAAAACTTGATAACTTCTTGAAGTATGCTCTCCTTCGCACCTGTGATCCGGAGGATCGAAAAGAGAGTTATTGGTTTATTAATTTCTTAAGTATGCTCTTCTCGCACCTAGTGTGACCTCGGAAGATCGTAAAGAGAATTAGCCCAACTTAAAAAAAAAAAAAAAAAAAAAAAAAAAAAAAAAATGACATGCATACAGCAAGAGATTCTAGGGGAAGGTTTATAGCTAAAGCCAAGAGTTCGATTTTCACAACTCCATCTTCTTCAAGGCATAGAATAGATTCACCACCATCTACCCCTAGCCTTAAGATTTTTGGAAGACAAGGAACAAACTTCTGAATTAGAGGATTCTCCTATACCACCTACTAAAACCCATTTAGAAAACAAAGAGACTTTCTCTCATCCTCCCTTGGTAGAAGAACTAGAGGACTATAAGGACTCTAAAGAAACTATCATGGCAGAGGGAAGTAATAAATAGAGGTGGAGGTAAAGAGGAGGAACAATGGAGACAACAATTAGTAAGGAATAGTCATAGAAATAGGGATTTGTTGGGATTCCCTATAGTTGAGAGGAAACTCATGCAACAATGAAAATATCTCACCATCTCAATTTCTCCCTAACTTTTATGGATTGCGAAGTGAGGATCCCGAAACATTTCTCGTTTGAGCTCAAGTTGTGTGCCGAACTTATGACTATATGGAAGATTCTCAAAAACTCAAACTCGTTTCCTTCAACATTGAAGGGATCTCTGCTTTGAAATGGTTCATGGGATTAGCCACTCAATCTATTAGGACTTGGAATGATATGAAACAAAAATTTTTGGGATGATACTTGGACTATCGTATGCCCACCAATCACAAGGATGAGGTATTCAAAATGATGCAAAAAGAAGATGAAAATTTGGTAGACTTAATTGAAAGATTTCAATACAACTTGAAAAGAGCAAAGATGAGCAACTTAGATAATGAAATCCGAAAGCCCTCTATTAAAAGCCATTAGAGATGAATGGATAGACATTTTAAACATGATGGGGAAATGAGACATTTCTCAACTTCCATTTCGTGATATACCGTAACTATGTATCCATCTCTCAAGGGGAAAAATCTAAAACAAGAAAGGGCCTAGGGATCCTTCTCTTATTAGGGCTAACAAATCTCAGAACCTAGATCAGTAAGTAGGGCAAGATTGGTAAATATGCTCGAGGAGTTTAAAACTGATATTTTAGGAGCCTTATGAACAACTAGACACTTCTTAAAATCCAAAACAAGCAGAAGCAGAAACAGATGCTTTAGCCATCTTTTGTCCGAAATGTAGGAAGAAAACATGCTTTAAGGGAATGTCCCTTGGATGCAAAAGTTGTAGAAACATGTATGATTTGCTTCAGAGAATCATGAGATCAAGGATTGTCCTTCTAACTTCGGACTCAAAGCTGTTTTTCAAGAAGATCCAAATTCACTAGAATTCCTCTCGTTTTGTCGCAAGGAGACCTTGGCAGGACAACAATCTCAAGGGTTTAACAACCCTATGAATTTTCAAACCCCACCAAATTGGAATCCTTTCGCAACAACCTTGCCCCAACATTAAAACTCATATCGCCCATGGGTACAAGGATGCAAACTTCTTATGGGAGATTTGCTCAATTTTATCAATATCCTCCATATTTTCAAAATCAACAAGCTCCACAACTTCCAAACCCAAATCCACAACTTTCATTTCCATTTCCACAAAAACAACCTTCAACAAAATACAAATCCTCAACTCATGCTCCCATACCAACAAGACAAATCAACTTCCGTACCTCAAATTAATCGCCAAATCCTAACAATAACAAGAATCCTCAAACTACTTATATGGTAGAAGGACAACAATTTTCCTACCCATATGATTGTTCTCCAACGATGTACAACTCGTATCCGGTAGAGTTTTAGAAAACCTTCTATAGATATGCAAGAGAAAGATACCTCTCGAGGAGGACTCTCTTCAAGTCAATAAGGGTTCGAGGAAGAATCTCTTCAAAATCTAAGCATGCAAAAAGAAAAAGAAAAGTTAACACCCACAACTCCTATAGTTGAGCAACCAACATCTTCATCTACACCTCCTTTTCCTAAAGACTACAAATTGATAAGGGGTGGAAAAACAAATTTTGTTGCCTAACTATGACTTTCGTATGAATTGAAGAATGTATGTATCAAGATTCCATTGCTACAAGCCATTCGAGAAATTCCTATTCTAGCAAAAACCATAAAGGAGTTGAGTTTCAAAAGACCAGGAAGGAACTAAAAGACACAAGAAGAATCCACCCGGTAGGAAAGATTGCGTACATTATGATGGGAAAAATTACTATGCGTAAGTATGTAGATCCAGGAAGTCCAATTGTCAAGACACATATAAATGGGATAGAAATTCCAAACACATTGATTGCCTTAGGGCTGCTATCAACATTATGAGAGATTGTGACCATGAAATGCTTAAAACTTCCTAACCTTCTTTTACACCTACTTTACCGCAACTTGCATCGATCGCTTATTAAACCAGATGGTGTATTAGAAGATATTTCAGCCTCTTAGATTCTTGGGAATATCCAATAGATTTTATGATTTTGACTCCCAAGAATAATCTAGGAGGACATCCAATTATCTTAGGAAGACCTTGGCTAGCCACAAACTCGATGCTTTTATTAGTTGTAGATCCGGAGACATGCATGAGTTTCTAATGGTAATTCGACAAAGAAATTCAATTTGTATCCTCCAAGAAGAGCAATCACAGAATAGGAGACAATGAATGGGTCGATGATGAGAACACTATACAACCTTCGTTCTTACCATCTCTCGAAATCGTTGAGGATAGTCAAATTCCGAATACATTAGAAAATTTTGAGATATCTTCTAATATGACCCCACACAATTTCAAACTTGGAATCTCGACATAGAATATTTATCATCGTACAAATGTCTCTTTACTCTATAAGAATCTGCACTTCGCTATTGAGATTTTAAAAACATTGAATATCAACAAACATTTGGAGAAGTCACAACAAGAAGAACTAACCAGACCCTACAAAAACATTCTACCGCATTTGCAGTGGGAGTATACCGACATGAAGGGTATCGATCCTAAGACTTGCATCCATCATATCTATATTGAGGAAAACGGTAGACCAATCAAGACAACCTCAAAGAAGGATGAATCCAAATCTTAGGGAGATAGTGAAAGAAGAGCTCCAAAACTTCTCAATGTAAACTTCATTTATCCAATTTCAGATAGCCGATGGGTTTCTCCTTCGTTATAGTGTCATAAAAAGAATGGTAAATGGAGGGTATGCATTGACATGTGGAATTGAACAAAGCAACTTTGAAGGATCACTTTCCTTTGCCTTTATTGATCAAAGTATTAGATACATTAGCAGTAAAAGTACTTTTCATTTTTGGATGGTTTTAGTGGTTACAATCAAATTCGTGTAGCAATCAAGATCAAGATAAGACCACATTTACTTGTCCATGGGGAATTTTTGCCTACCGAGTGCTTCCTTTTGGGTTATGTAATGCACCGCAACATTCCAAAGAGCAAAAGACTAGGAATTTTTTCTGATCTAATCCATGATTGTGTAGAGGTTTATATGGATGATTTGGCGCTTATGGTAATTCATTCAAGAGGCATTAGAAAATTTGGAAAAAGTTCTCATAAGATGTAAATAAACAAACCTTTCATTAAGCCATGAAAAATGCTTTATGATGTTTACCGAAGGAATTGTTTTAGGACATCATATTTCAGGAGATGGGATTAAGGTTGATAGATCAAAAGTTGAAGTAATCTCCAAGTTGCCTATTCCAAATTGTCAAAGAGATGTTAGAAGTTTTCAGATTTACCGGTTACTATAGAAGATTTATAGAAACTTCACTAAAATAAAGATCTCCACTCTTCAAATTGTTTACAAAAGATCTGTGAATTTAAATGGGATCCCGATTGTCAATCAGCCTTTTGAAACTTTGAAAACAAGAATATCCGAAGCACCTATTTTGAGAGGACCAAATTGGAAACTTCCTCTCCATATTTCTACTGACAGCTTCGTACATGCCCCTCTTGAGCCTGTTGGGTCAAAAGATTTAATTCCTTATGCCATTTATTACACCAAGAAAAATTTGACTCCCACAGAAGTTGAACTATACCCAGGATCGAAAAGAGTTTTTAGCCGTTGTTCATGCAATTAATAAGTTTAGACATTACATAACAAAGTTATGAAACTTTTATTCATATACCGACCATTCTGCAATTAGATATTTAATGAACAAACCTATTACTAATGGCAGAGTGACAAGATGGCTTTTACTTTTGCAAGAATTCAATATTACCGTGTTGGATAGACCAGTAGCAGCATTGGCGTAGGCCGATTTCTTGTCTAGGATTCGAATACTAAAGAAGATTCTCCCCGTAGAAGATAAATTTCGATGAATACTTCGTTTTGCAAAGTAACTATTAAGACCCCTTGGTATGCGTATATCGCTAACTATTCGTTACAGGAAACTACCTTCACATTTATTTCAAGAGAAAAACGAAAGATTATTCATGAGTTCAAATATCTGCGGATTTCTAACGAATTGTTTAAAATTGCATGACTGTGATCGAAGATGTGTCGTGGAAGATGAAATGCCCGATATTCTTAAGGCATGTCATGATGAACCATGCGGCGACACTTTGCGTACAAAAGGACGGCCTATAAAATCCTTTCTTTGGGATATTATTGGCCTTCCTCTTCAAAGATGCAAAACAATATGTCAAAAGGTGTGATAGCCGCTAAAGAGTAGGGAAAACCCTACCCTTTCAAATGAAATGCCATTGCAAACACAGTACTCTCATTGAACCCTTTGAAAAATGGGCTTTAGATTTCATTGGACCTATTAATCCACCATCTAAGAAAAATAAGTATATATTGGTTTGTACCGATTATGTTACTAAATGGGTAGAAGCTAAAGCATTAGTATCTCTGCCATCGAAAAATTCAAATTGTTCATTTTCTTTATGAGGATATTTTTACTCGCTTTGGTGTTCCAAGAGAAAATTGTGATGCATCGTGAGCCAATTCACATCCAATTTGGTGTGAAAGTTGATGGAAGAATACAAAATCAAGCATGTATGATCTACCTTACCATCCACAAGCAAATGGTCAAGTGGAGTCCACAAACAAAGTTCTCAAAAAAGTATCATCACCAAAATATTCATCTACATAGAAGAGATTGCCAGTAGTGCCTGTGAAGCCTCAGGCCTACAACTACATGGAGGAATACAACAGACATTCTCCTATGAACTCTGTTTATGGGAAATAAGTCTTGCTCCCCATTGAGTTCCAAGTTAAGACCTTCAAGATAGCAACAACTTGGGGATGGACTTATCGAAGTTCAGTGCTATTTAATGGAAGTGTTTGAATGAGTTAAGAGATCGTACAAGAAGCAATTCTAAGAACTCGATCTAAGCTCAATATCAAAGAGCTAAATGGCATGACAAATATATCAAAGAGAAGAAGTTTCAAGAAGGAGATTGGGCATTGCTATTTGATCTTAAGTTTAGTGATTTTCAAGGGAAATTTTACTCATTGAAGCTTGGGCCATATGAGATTGACAAGATCTTTAGCAATGGAGCCGTAAGAATCAAGACCATTGATGAGTTTCAAACTCCTCTTATTGTGAATGGCCATAGATTGAAAATTTATCATAAGCCACTCTCAAAAGAGGATTTTGTCAAAATATTTCAAGAAAGTCTCGCAATCGCTCGGTACAAGAATTCTTCTTCTCCACCAAAATTTCAGCTTTTGTTCTTTTCACAAAAAATAAAAATAAAAAAATAAATAATGGTATAAGCCTCGAAAACCAATCATTGATTGCAGCGATACGTAAAATATAGGGTGAAAATCAGTTCTCCACCAACCTATCTTTTGTTCTTTTTCAGTTTAAAAATAAAAAATAAATAAATAAATAAAATATATATATATATTTTTTGTATAAGCCTGAAAACCAATCATTGATTGGCAGTCTTATACAGAAAATATAGGGTGAAAATCAGGAACACCTGACACTCTATATTTTCCAAAAAAAAATCTCTCTTTCATTTCACAAATTTTGTGACCAACCACTCCATTCCATTCCACTTCATTCCATTTCATTTCAATTCATTTCACTCCATTCCACTTCATATTATCTATTTCATTCCATTTCATCAATAAAATTCTTTTTCATGACCGTTTCCATCTGGTCATTTGTCATCTGTTCATCTCCATTAATCCAAATAATAGCTGTGTCAGTTTCCGCAGCTGACATCTGTTTCCACAGCTGACTCCAGTTTCCGCAGCCAGAAGCAGATTCCGCAGCTACTACTCTATTTTCAAAAGAATGTACAGTCAGATGTTATTTCCATAATCATGAAATTAAATGCAGGTGAGAGGATCAATTATGAAGACATGGAGCATTCAAGACACCAATGAAGAGCAACTAGTTGAAGACCAAGGAAAAGGCAAAAGATTCCAAGGTATGAGTAAAATTCATTTCAAATAGCATTGAAAAACACATTTTTACATAGTTCTAAACCATAAGCTCAATCCATTATGTGCAATGATTATATTGACAACTTCCGTAACCCTTTCACGATCTCCATATGATCCTCCCACATTCATTCTCAAACGGTTCCATAATTAAACCCCCGATCTTCACTCATATTTCGATATTCCACCGGTGACAATGAGACGTAATTGATTTGACCACAGACTCTTTGATCCGGATTTATGCAGGAACGCAACAGAATAAACACATAACCATAAATACAGAGATGCAGCGGAAATAACACTTCATTTCATTAATATCAAATAACAGAAAGATGCTTACAGACATAATGGAAATAAAATAGCTAGGAGTCTTGGTAGCGAATCTACGAAGAGATGTGGTGGCTACGGAACTTGCGAACTCCTTTACAATGAGCGCGAGGGCCTATTTATTATTGAGAAACAATGGAGAACCTAAACATCCCAAAACCTAACCTAGGAGATGAAGTGCAAAAACTATGAGCCCAGTTTGGGTAATTTGGTGTTTCAACTTCCCAGGGACGTAACTTTGGCATACTATCTCCGTTTGACGCACATGATACATCATTAGAAAGCTCTATCCGAGGACTACAACTTTTGTGACGATTTTGATGATCAAAATTGCAACAAATTTCATACCCAAAAAACGTCGTTTAGGGCCTCAAAACGGCTCCGGAAGTTCAGGACCCGAAAAACTACTAAAAATAGTAAGTTATGCCAAAACTGAAAAACTGAAAGAGACAATGGTGGGGGCCCAAGTGGAATAGGCGGGTGGCCACCAATATCCACCTGGATCATTCCTCCCCCTTAGGAAGCAATGGTCCCCATTGCGTTAAGTTCCTCCATGAGATGAGGAAATTTCTGCTGAACTTGGTCCCTGGTGAACCACTTTCCTTGGTGCGGGAGTTGGCCAGCTTTGACAACCCGATATAGTTGGATCTTCTGTTGGTGAGTGTTATTGATTTGCATGTCCATGATACAATCTGTGGTGGCCTGTTCCATGCAGTCTGGGTTTAACTCTGTTGGTGTGAGTTGTTCTGCAATGTCCGAGGTGTCCAGTAGAGGTGGAAAGTAGGGACGAAGGCGATCCACATTGAAGACTGGGTGCAGACCAAGGAATGGTGGAATACTAAGCTCGAAGGCATTGTTACCTACAGCCTTGGTGATGGTGTACGGCCCGTATCGGAGCGGGCGAAGCTTGCGGTGAGGTCCAGTGAGGCGCTCCTTCTGCAAATGTAGCCATACTTTGTCGCCCACCTGGAAGTGGTGTGGCACCCGGTGTTGATCATGGCGCTGCTTGTACTTTGCATTGGCTCTGTCCAATATATCATGAACCTGTTGGCAGATGTGTTGAATGCGCTCGATGAAGCTACTTGCTTTGTCAACTTCAGACTGGACGTGCGCTGAATCGACCTGAGCAGCTGCAAATGGCATGGCTACGTCAATGGGACATAGTGGCTGGAATCCCAAGCCCACCTGAAAGGGGCTATGGCTAATTGAACTGTGGAGAGCCTGGTTATAACTATGTTGTACATAGGGGAGGCTCTCGTCCCATGTGCGTGGATGCTTTGAATTGTACATGCGCAGAATGTGTACAATCATTCTGTTGACGACCTCTGTCTGGCCATTTGTTTGGGGATGGAAAGTTGTGGACTTGGTGAGCTTTGTGTCCAACATTGACCAGAGGCTGGACCAAAATGTGCTGAGGAACCTGCTATCTCGATCTGATATGATAGACTGTGGGATCCCAAAGTGCACCCACACTCGTTCAAAGAAGAGTTTAGCAGTGGCTTCTGTTGTGATATTCTTCTTACAGGCCACCATAATGGCCATCTTTGAGAATCTGTCAACGACCACGAAAACACAGTCATTTCCATTCTTAGTAGAAGGCAGGCCCGACATGTAATCCATGGAGATGGATTCCCACGGTCGACTAGGGGTGGGTAGTGGAGTATATAGGCCTTGCTTCTTGATGGTCGGTTTGGCAATGGCACAAGCAGTGCAGGATCTGATGTGCTTCTCGACATCCTTTCGAAGGTTCGGCCAATAGAAATACTTCTGTAGTATTGCTAATGTTTTCTCGACCCCGAAATGCCCAACGACTCGACTGTAGTGTGCTTCCCATATCATCTTGGCACGCTCGCTTGAAGGAACGCAAAGGTGTCCCAGGTGACATAAAAGTGCATCTTGGAGGTGAAAATTTGGAACTTGTGTGCCCCCCAAGAGTGCCTTGTAAGTGTGGCCGAATTCTGGGTCACTCTCATAGAGAAACGGCCAATCAGAAGTCTCGTGCCCACAAGAGTTGAGCACGGTGGTGAGCGCCACGATCGGTGGTCGGCTGAGGCAGTCTGCAACATTATTGGTGCTACCCTTCTTGTACTTGATGTTAAAATGAAACTATTGCAGATATGTGGACCACTTCTGATGGCGATCATTCTGCAACTTCCCTTGTGTCTGTATGAACTGCAGGGGCCGGTGGTCTGTGTGGATGATTGTTTCCTTTCCCAAAATGTAATGCTTCCATTGTCGACAAGCTTGCACAATGGAATACATTTCTTTGTCATAAGTGGGATACTTGCGAACTGTGTCAGACAATGTCTCACTGTGAAATGCCACTGGATGTCCCTGGTGAGTAAGAACTGCCCCAATAGCATAGTCAGAGGCATCTGTCTCGATCTCAAATGGCTGTTGCAAGTCTGGTAAAGTGAGCACTGGGGCAGAACAGAGGCGGTTTTTCAGTTCTGTGAACGCCTTCTGTTGAGGTTCCGACCAAAAAAAAATTTTCTCTCGCTCCTCCCTTGGTGACTTGACTCAAGGGCCAAGTGATATGAGAGAATCCCAACACGAACCTCCGATAGAAATTAGCAAGACCCAGAAAGCTGCGAAGCTCTGTTATAGTGGTCGGGGCTGGCCAATCCCGAATGACTTGGATCTTGGCCGGATCCACATGCACCCCCCTTTCATCAATAATGTATCCCAGATATTGAACCTGGGTCATGCCAAACGTGCACTTCTCCAAATTGGCACACAACTTGTGTTGCCGCAGTGTTTGGAGGACTTGTCGGATGTGATGAAGGTGCTCTTCCCAAGTCTTGCTGAAGATCAGAATGTCGTCCAAGTACACCACTACGAATGAGTTGGTGAATGGCCGCAAGATGTCGTCCATCATCCTCATGAAGGTTGCGGGAGCATTCGTCAACCCGAAAGGCATGACCAGCCATTCAAAAGGCCTTCCTTAGCTTTGAAGGCAGTCTTCCACACATCAGAGGGTTCAATTGGTACCTGGTGATACCCAGACTTCAGGTCGATCTTACTGAAATATTTTGCACCTTGGAGTTGGTCCAGAAGGTCATCAATCCGTGGGATTGGGTACCTATTTCGGACAGTGATCTTGTTCAGCGCCCGATAGTCAATACAGAGTCTCCACGTCCCATCCTTCTTCTGTACCAACACGATCGGGCTCCCACAGGGCGATGAACTTGGTCTGATGTGACCTTTCTGCAACAGCTCCTGAATCCGCCTCTTGATTTCATCATTTTCCAGAACAGAGCGTCGATAGATCGGTCCATTGGGTAGTGGCGCACCTGGGGTCAGATCAATCGGGTGCTTGACCTGGCAGTGCGGAGGAACCCCTGTGGGTGAGGTGAAGATGTCCCCGTACTCCTCCACGACCTTATCCATTTGTTGTTGTCGTGCAGAGGGGCCCTGTCTGGAGGTCGTGGCCACAGTCTTCTTCTTGCCCTGGGGGCGGATCATCAGGAAAGCGAATTTCCTGGTTTGGGAAATGAGCTTACTACATTGTTTTGCAGTAACCAAAGAGATAGTCGTAGGAGGTGGTACCTCTGGTATCCTGTACAACTTATTTCCCAAAGTAATAATAACAGCACGAGGTCGAGACTCATACACAGCATGGCGCTTCCACAAGTATGGTTGTCCTAATAATACATCAGAAACATCAATAGGAGCAACGTCACATAATACCTCATCCGTGAAGGGCTTGATGCTATAGGGAAGGCGACACTGCCGGCTGACGCGGAGATCTCGTCCTTGGTGAAGCCAACCGATGGTGTATGGATGTGGGTGAGCTGTGGTCGGCAAGCCCAACCGCTTCACGGCGTCTGCTGAAATGAGGTTCTTTTGGCTCCCATTATCGACAATGAACTGTACCGGGGAGCCCTTTACCCACATCTGGGAGTGGAAGAGACGTTCCTCCTCCTCTGGATCTTCCGGTTCCTCCTTTTGGATCTTTGCAGTGGCAACAGTGGCGTTAGGCTCCGCATCAATAATCTGTTTCCCTTTTTCATTCGCCTTTTTAGGTTCTGATTTGGAGTCAGAGCATGCATCTGACTCAGAAGCCCTCATCTCGGCCACTAGCGACTGCTTGGCCCGACACTCACTTGTGTTGTGAGTGGAGCTCTTATGGAACTCACACCACTTTCCGTGTCCTTCTTTGGCTTTGCGGTGCTGTTCTTTTCTTGTGGCTTCGATGAGTTGTCTTTAGCCGCCATGCCTTGGCTCGGTCCTTTATTCTGCGGTTTGGAAGCACCTTTCCCTTGCTTTTGATTCACAGATCCAAAGTCTCGCTTCTTCTGCTTGAATTTCTGCTCAATCTTGGCAGCATACCGGTATGCCGTACCAAGCGAGGAGATGTCAAGGAACTCCATTTCCTCCTGAATGTATTTGTGCAGACAGTTGCGATACTTTAGCACCAGATGTTTCTCTGAATCTTTGATACCCAACTTTGTGCGCAGGGTATGGAACAGATTCGTCAGCTCATGCACATCTTGATCCCTTTGTTGTCGCAGCGTGGTCCATTGTATGTATTTGTCCTCATAGCTCCCCACAGGATAGTACTGTTCCTTGACGGCGTCTCGGAAAGAATTCCAAGTTGGTACGGCCGAGAACAGAGAGGGTTCTGTCTGGTCCTTGTTCTCACAGTAGGTTTCCCACCAGTCCTTAACATGGGGGGGTAGCTTTGAGGAGTGCAAAAATAATCTTCTCCCGGTCTGAAAAGTCATGAACAGAGAAATATCCTTCTAATAGATTCAACCATCTATCTACGGCATCTGCGTCTATTTGACCCTCAAATATGGGAATGTCAAAATTTACTTGTACCTTAAAGGGAGTCGCGACTCCAGAGTGGCTACTGGATGCAGATGCGCCGCCGGTGGGCAGCCGTTGAAGGATCTGAGCAAAGTTATCCATCATCGCGTTCCTTTGTTTTTCGAGGGCCTCCTCGAGCAATATTTTGATAGGATCTCCTGCTTCCTCATCTTTCTTTTCGTCCCCCATGGGCGTCCGTCGAGGTTTGCGAGGCTGATCTTGCAAAGGTTCCACCAGATCAAGCCCTAGCTCCTTATACCCCGACCTCGTTGGGGACATGCAAAGAAGGATCGAGAAAAAGCAGACCGCTCTGATACCACTGATCCGGATTTATGCA
Organism: Pinus albicaulis; assembly: GCA_034641835.2. Lineage (NCBI taxonomy): Eukaryota > Viridiplantae > Streptophyta > Pinopsida > Pinales > Pinaceae > Pinus > Pinus albicaulis. The sequence goes on along the minus strand of JAXQQM020083484.1, from coordinate 1,892 downwards.
GGAACGCAACGGAATAAACACATAACCATAAATACAGAGATGCAGCGGAAATAACACTTCATTTCATTAATATCAAAGAACTGAAATTTGCTTACAGACAATGGAAATAAAACTAGCTAGGGTACTGGTAGCTATCTCTGAGAAGAGATGTGGTGGCTACGGACCTCTGAACTGCTTTACAATGAGGCGCGAGGGCCTATTTATTATTGAGAAACAATGGAGAACCCTAAACATCCCAAAAACCTAACCCTAGGAGATGAAACGCCAAAACTATGGGCCCCGTTTGGGTAAATTGGTGTTTCAACTTCCCAGGGACGTAACTTTGGCATACTATCTCCGTTTGACGCACATGATACATCATTAGAAAGCTCTATCCGAGGACTACAGCTGTCGGGACGAATTTTATCAGAAAATTAGCTGGCGCTTTGATACCCAAAAAACGTCGTTTAGGGCCTCAAAACGGCTCCGGAAGTTCAGGACCCGAAAAACTGCTAAAAATAGTAAGTTATGCCGAAACTGAAAAACTGAAAGAGACAATGGTGGGGGGCCAAGTGGAATAGGTGGGTGGCCACCAATATCCACCTGGATCACTCTTACAGCTGCATAAATCCATAGCCGTTGTTTAAACGTGCTCACATTTATTTTGCAGCCACCAAATTTCAAAACACTGCCGGATGTGTTATACTCTGTTAATCTCACAGCCGTATCTCTGTCATGCTCACGAAAACCCCTCTCTGTTCTATCTCACTCCATTTCGTTCTCTATTACGCTATAGTCTGTATACCCACTCTCTGATATCTACCCACAGTCATTGTGCTCATCTCCGTGCATTCAGCCGTTCTATTTCCATTGAACCCTCACGCAGGAAAATTTGTGAAGAGCAGAAAGAAGAATGGGTAAATTGCTAAGAGCAAAACCGGAAGGACCTAAGTTCATGGAGGGATATCCGCAAGTAAGGGATATATTGAAGAAAGCAAAGTGGCTGCGGTTTATCCAGAAATTCAGAGGTTATCATAAAGAAGTGACAAAGGCATTCGCAAAGTCATTCAATGGCTTGGAAGTAGAGATTGGAGACCTTAAGTTTGCGGTCAATGAAGCATTTATAGCATCTGCCACGGAACTTCTTCAAGAGGGTGAGCGTTGGTTTAAGAATAAAAGCATTAGTGATGAAGCCTGGAGAACAATCTTACGAAACCAAGGTATGGACATAACTATTTTTAAAAGAGGAATTCTTGTTCATGCATTGAAAGAGGAATGGGCTACTTTGCTGTTAGTTGTTCAAAAATTCATTACCTGTGAAGGCCGTTTTGGGTCCATGTATATGTACCACACCAGATTGATGATGAATTTTCTAGATAATCAAACTCTCAATCTCCCATATCTTCTATTCAATAGTTTGAAGAAAATGTCTGTGACTTTTCAGAAGCATTTAGGAGATGTAGAACCACATCTATATCACCACGGTCTTGTAAAAATTTTTGATTGAAAAAGAGTTAAAGGAGAAGAAAGACACATGGGAACAATTTTTGGTTAGAAATTTCTTTGAGGAACCTCAGGAAATTCCTGAAGGTAGTACAACAAGAAGGAGTAGAAGAAAAAGAATAAATGATAAAACTCAAATTAATCCTACTCAAGAAATTCCTGAAGGTAGCACAGCAAGAAGAAGTAGGAGAAAAAGAACAATTGATGAAATTCAAAATACTCCTACTACTACAATTGAAAGAACTGATAGGGAAGAGAGACTGTCAAAGAGGAAGAAGAAAGAAATCAAGGGTAAGAAGCCAATAACACCAAAAGAGAGAAAAACTATTGAGGCTATACATCAAACCCTTCTTCTGAAGAAGAAGATCATCAAGTGTTATCTGAAAGATTAGTTTATCTTCAAAAACAGT
>JAXQQM020070968.1:0-80632 GCA_034641835.2 Pinus albicaulis | reverse complement strand
TAAATTTCTTGAACATTGACAATTGTTCCAATATTGAGGGTATACCACACACATGGCCTCCAACAATTCATCTTGAGGAAATCGTTCTCTTATCTCTGATGATAGTGATCTTGCAATTTCTATCAAATTTTGTCTCACTGAGATAACAATATTATCAAATTGTTCTCTTGACACGGGGCAATCTTTGGTGATTCGTCCTGTCTTACTAATATAATGAAAGGGGACCATATACCCATGCACTGTGATACATAGTATCCCTTTTTCATCAAACGTCAAAATTTTTTCAATATTTTCTATATTGATGATCTTTGTCCAACTTGTAATCTCTGGACCAGTAAAAGAGTCCGGCATCATATACAAATTATCCAATGCAATGCATGCTGACTTTCTCGCATTTGTGTATTCGGCAATATACATTGTGCGATTCTGAGACATTTTCATGAGGACATTCATTTCATGTAGCATAGGAAGAATTCCAGCCAATGTCAATAATGTTTCTATATCAGTTAGTCGAAAAAGAAGATCTTGAGCTTTGTCTACATTGTAGCGATTTTCATACATCAACCCTACCAAAGATTTGAACTCACTAAATAGTCTTTGAGCTGGTCCATTTAATGAGATCCATCTTGTATCAACATCTTTCAGTAGTTTTTTTCCATCCGTAACACCATATTCAAATTGTTGAAACTCTAAATATCGTTTGGGACTACGAGAAAAGTATGCATGAGTCTCACGTACAAGATATTCAAATTTTGAAACTAATGGAAACTTGCTTACTATTTTAAATGCAAGATTCATCCTATGAGCCATACAATGAATATTAATCATATATGGTGAAGATGATAGTTGTAGTCGAACACAAAGACCATTCCTTTGTCCTTTCATTACCGATGCTCCATCTGCTCCAACACATACCAACTTTTTTGCAATCATTAAATGATCCATACCACTTTCCTTCAAAGTATTAAGAACAAGTTCATAAATATTTTCAGCTGTAGAAGTCTCTCTCATCCTTTTAATCCCAAGTAGATAGGAATGCCTAATATGGTCATTAACCATATAAATTCTCATGCAAATCCATGAAGTATTATCAATAGCTGTAACCTCATCCAAAGACAATGCCAAAAACCTAGCATTTGCAATCTCCTGTTTCAAATCATCAATTTCTACTTGAGCTAGATATCTTGCCCATTCCCAACCACTAGTTACAGACCAATGAGAAGATGGAAAGTTTGGCACATGAAGAAAAGATAGAAATTTCATCTGATCTGGATAATCTGTCATAGGACGACCTTTACATAAGATGTGAAATACAATGCTCAATTGTATCGTCTTGGATAACAAACTTCTTTCCATCGTCTTTTCAAATTGAGATATGATGGTTCCTCCACTTGCCTCAAGTTTCTTCTTATTTATTAAATATTTTTTGTATTCTTCCACAGATTGGCTATGTCGACATTCCTCCAAAGATTTCCATCTGACAATAGATTTCTCTTTACCATCTACAATTTTCTTTTCATAAACCTTTCCTGCATGCTTTTGTACTGTATCTAGCTTCATCTGAAATTTCACTACCTTGCAACTTTTCCAACTACATGCAAGAAATTTAACTTCTCGTAAATCCTCATTTGTAGAAGGTATTTCTTCAATAAATGGAAAACTTGAGAGCCAATCATCTTGGAATTTTATCCCTATGGTCCACTGGCCTTTCTTCCTTTTCCGTGAATGGTTTGTGTCACCTTCCAAGGAAATATCTTTAACATTTTCATCATTAATTTCTGTTGAAACTGCATTTATCTCACCCTGATCACTTGAGGAACCTATTATTTCATCCATCATATGGATATCAGATACATTTTCACAAGAGTTAACATCTCTCTCAGTAATAGATTGTTCAAAGGAGCTTGAAGCATGAAGAGAATGTGTATTCTTGGATTGAGACTTTTTAAAGTATGATAATACATCAATTTTCCTTGATAGTTTCTTCCCAGGATTAGATTTTGACATCTCACTGAATATTCCAAAAGTAAAATTTCAAATCGATCTAGAAACCTGCATCAATAGTTTCCAAGAGTTGAGAATTACTAGATTTGTAAGTAGCTTTCAAAGTAAAATAAGTGTAATGTTCACAATAACCATTATGCAATTTTTTATTAAAATGTTGTGCCAAGGCCCAAGCCCAAAAGCAAAAATAAATCATTATACACAAAACAATAACATCATGAGTCATCATCTATAAAACAAAGAACATCATTCAAATATAAAATATAAAAAAATTTCCACTAAATTAAATCATATCTCCAAATCACCTAATGAACACTTGAAAGCTTTAAACAAAACAACAAAATATTACAATAACTTTAATCATCCTTTCCAAAACACCTCTCCCGTAAGTTGTAAAGAATTGGTTATAAGAAGTTGAAACATATCCTCTATCATTTTCCATGATAAAAGTGAGGAAGGAAACTAGTCAGTTACTAGTGATTCTTTTACTTATCAATGGAAAGAAATCCCTTAAGAAATTGTCCTCATGTTGACCATAATTTCCTTTCCATAGTGAAACACGTCCAGTATGGCCATGAAATAACCTAAAAAAACTAAAAATTTTTCCATGATTTGTAAACACACGGGTGCCATGTAAAGTTTCAGGCCCAAAAAAGCACATTTGGGATCCTATAAAGCAAAATTAATTATTGTATCAAACATTTAAAACTACTAATTAGCACTTAGTGTTTGTTATTTAACCAAGTTCCATTGAAATAATAGTCATGGGATGTTACCAAAGAGTTAACCAATAGATAAATGCACACCAAAAATCATACATTCATTGGAACTTCCCCTCCCATGAATGACCATCTAAGGGAAAGGGGCAAAAAAGAAGAAAAGAAGTCAGCGAATCACCACAGTCAGCCAATGATTCTTAGTGTCAAATCATTGGAAACTGCAAATCAAGTGCAAATTTAACCCATGCATCCATGGGTTGACAAAAAGAGTTTATAGCGGCCACAAGCTAATCATTCTACGAGTCTACCCAAATCTGACACAAACTCCTAAAACTTGTTGATTAGAAATTCCCCAAGAAATTTCACTTGGTTCATGAGAGAATGAAAGACAAGTGCAAATAAAATTCCATGAAAGACGAGTGCAAATATCCTTCCATGAATGGATATCACTCTCCAAAATCATTTTGGGCATATTACAATATGTAGGAGCCAGGGAAACATGGTGCATAACAACAGTCTATTGTGCCTGAATTTAAACTGCATCAAGGGAACATTTGCACTCTTCACACATTGAACATTGAAGACAATTAATTAATGCCTGACATGACCATAGCAACAAAAGCATCAAGCAGAGGCTATAAAAAGATTATGTGAAAGTGAGAAAGAACACCCATCATGAAGCATCAAGTAATATCATCCACAACATCAACATCACTATTGGGCAGATTTTGATCGCCTTCGCCTACTAGAAGTAACTTCTAGTGGTAAAGGTGGTTTTAAAGCTAATCTACGTGAACGACGGGGGGTAGGATTATGTTCTTCCATGATTGCTGATTAATTTTAACCAATAATAAATAAACAAAAAGAGGGTAATGCTAGGCAAAAGGGTTTACCAGTAAACTCTGAACTGCAGAATACCTCCTGGCAAGCCAAGAAGTACGGCCAGGCAATCTCCCCGAATGCTGTGTTCGTTGTATCACAATTTAAAGGCGGCCGACTCGGTTCACTATGGATGGATAGCACCTAAAAGTTGTCCTCCCAAATATACCCGAAGGTACGTGGAGGCCCAAGTCCGTAATAGCGTTGTCTAATGCGAAACCGCACATTGAGAGCACCACCTATATACTTATCGTACTGTAACGCCACCCCAAGGGACGTGCTACGATATACTTACGTACGTGGGGTGAGATATCACACTCAGAATGTATCGCAGACAAGTTAACGACAGCTGCTATGTTTTACGACGCCGGAACACGTCTCTAGCCTAGACCTTCTAAATGTTATTGTTATGGTTCCAATGCATTTTTAGATAAATTTAGATTAATTTTATGTTGATCTTGCTTAACAATTTGCCTTTCAATGGTACCACGATGATGTATGTAGAAATTCCTAAATGCAAACTAAGAATGATAAGCAAACTTTTCACTTTTAGTTTTTCAATGAAAGACCTAGCTACAAAGGGAAGAGAGCAAATAATTTTGTGAGCAAGAAAATCAATGAACAAAAGAAAACATTGAGCACAAAACTAAATGTAGATTTCCTAATGTTCCTTTTTTGCAAAAAAAACACAATCCTACATGCAAATGCAAGTTTTTCTTTTCAGTTCCTTTAATGTTATGAATGCAAAAAAGAAACTAAGTGCATCAAACAAATGCTTTTTACTTTTTGAGAAATGAAGAATATGAACGACAATTGTATAACTGCCATCATTGCCAGCGTATACATGCCATTTACAAAATGTCAAGGAACTAGATTAAGAAGAGATATCTCAAAGATCGAATTAAAAAGGAAAATAAAACAATCATCATGATACAAGAAACAAAAATATCATATTTTCTCTAACTGACAAAAATTTGCTTTCTGTCTGCTCAATATTAGTTCTTATTTTTCTGTTATCCATTCTCATTTATTTAAAATTCTCATAAAATTTACATAAAAGGTCCTTCAATTCCCTAATTTATTCTTCATTTTGAGGTTTTATTTGAATTCATCACATTTACTTTTCATTTATAAGGTCTACTTCCTTTTCTTCGTAATTGAATATTTCTCTGAGGAACATGTCCAAAGAAATTATAGCTTATTTTTCCAACGAATTTCCATAATCAGAATCAAGCTTAAAAAAACATCTATGAACCGGGTTCACTTATGAGAATTAACTACATTTTATTTTTTAATAAGAAAAAGGAGGCTTGTATCAAGATAAGACAATCTCTCCATGCAAGGAACAATTTCCAAAGTATAATATTAAATGAATTCCTCAATGTAAGCTATTAACTTCTCTATGGTAGTATCAAACTGGTGTTTCAAGTCAGGATGAAATCATGAGGAGGCTTTCATTGATATTTACTTTTTTGAAAGATATTTTCTAAAGGAATCTACCTCCAAATGTAAGGAATCTCTGTCATTTGCATTTTGAGCGGCTTGAAAATCCATTTCATGTGGCCCAAACATATCCTACCACCTGGAATCCATAATGTTTTACCTACCACTCAACATCTAGATCCCAATTTTTGCTCTATCCACTTAACACCAACATTTCAACTGTCACGCACTCTTGAAGTATGAAATATGCATACTGTGTTATTTGAACTATCATAATGATATCCAAAATCTGGACCTTTCTTTAAAATCCAAATATTCAAATATCTAGATTTTAAAGAAAGACCCAGATTCAAATTTTCTAAGTTATGAGTTTTCCTTGCTATAATGTTTTGCCTTAATTATTGGGATATCTTAATCATTCTACTCAGTTCCAACTCACCCACTTGTCCACTTGCATCTGACATCACATGTGGCCTATGATATTTCTAACATATCACTTGGGTTATCATAAGTTTTTGCATGTTAAGTTATGTGGCATCACAAATGTGAAATTAAGATGTGTTAGATGTATCATCATTAATAATGTGTGTTATCTAAGATGAGTCATCCTATATGGAACCCAAATCTGGGATATCTAGATTTAGTGTTCCTCTACTCATATTATAGATCATAGATATTAGCATCCTATCTCTAAGCCATCCATATATCCAAAATTTCTCTCACCTGAATACTCTTCACTTACATGGTATATGACTTAACATCCAACATGTCATTCTTTATGGCATGTGACGTGTCATTCGGATCTATGTATCTATCTCTTCACTTTAATCTTTATGATATTCATTTCTTCTGGATTACAAAATGTCCATCCATCCAAATTTCACTCTAGGAATGATTTTTACCATTCAAATCCTTTTTTCCTCGAATACAAAACATACAACCTTCCAAATTTTCCTAGAGGAATGATTTTTACCATTTAAATATCTAGAAATGTGGCTATTTGGCTTCCTTAGTAATTTAGTGGTTTCATTTTTTGGTGTTCTCTGTTATGTCCATTCTGCTATTGGTAATAGGTTTTGTCCATTTTTATTTTGGAGATATGGGTTAGTGGTTTTAATTATTTTGGAAGTTGGATTTTTGTAGCTCATTTTGACTTAGTTTTTTGGAGACTCATAAGGGCATGAAAATCTACCAAATTTCTAATATGTACATTGAATACGATTGTCTGATAATGCAATATATCTACCATGTTTCACAGTGACACTTCCTCTGCGTTCCCAGCCTTCCTCTGCGTTCCCAGCATTCCCATCTATTGGTATGGTTCTAAATGAGCATTGGTATGGTTATCAGACCCACTGCACATAATTATTTTTGGGCTTTTAAGTTGCTTTGGTCTGAGAGAGGTTGATCAAATACACTAATATCACACATGAATTTTTCAACAATAGGGTGAATGTATTGCTCTTCCAGGAAGCACCACAAGCGCTTGTATTTGTGATAACATTTGATATAAAATCTAACAAGTTCCCTCCTTCCCCATGCCAATGGTGCTTCTCATTACTCATAAGTAAAACAAGAGAGTGGGGGATATTTTTTTTTGGAATGCCTTAATGCCCTCTCTAGAGAATGACCAATACAGTAAATTTTTGCACAACTCATCAACCCAACCTTCATTGTTTTCCTTGAGTTCTCTTACCTCTATCAAAACTTTTATCTGCATGCTCTGAAACAGATTGATTGTTCTTTCTACCATTTTCCACAAACAAATTACTTTAAATCTTCTCATCATCATGAACTTGAGGATTTGGATTATTGTTCCCATTGTTATTCTTCTCCACAATTGATACATATACACAACATCTGGCATGATGTCCTTTCCGATGGTTTCCTGCCACAGGATGCCACTCTGCATGTTTCAGTAGACCACCAAATTTTCCCCCTTTGAATTCAACCTGAGTGGTCTCTTCATTTTCTGTCTGTGTCTAAAAAGAATCAAACCCTCAAGCTCTTTCCCCAAATTACCCTGGATCTGTTTATTAATAAACAAAGATGTTGAAAAAGTGGCATCCATCATGTGCTTTATAATTAAACTCCACGTGTAGGGATAGAAGGCCCTTGCAATAGCTTGCACTGGTTGTAACTGTACAGGAGATAAGTGACATCCCATTTAAATATTAGTGGTGTATGAAATTGTGGCACTGGAATGAATATCAAATGTTCTATTTACTTATGCAAATTTCATAATTGAAAAATAGCATCCATCTGCGGCTTTGGTCACTTGTGTTATAATCTGTAGCTTCCAAGTTTGAAGGCATCTAAAAAAAGACCTAAGTAGACTCCCGCTTTCTAGAAGTTTTCTGTAACTAGAGACTGTAGCTTGGCTATGGGTATGGGGTTTCTATACACAACAATGCCAATTCCCTCAATTGCAGCAAATACAATACCAGCTACTAAAACATCCCAATCACCTGTTTTCCCAATGATTGTAGCTAATGGATTTGTTGTATAATAAGTTAATAAACTAGAGCAGGAGGAAAGTTTTCACTGGAAAATTGCTTCAAGCTCCATTAATTTTATCTAAGAGTTGACTTGCACTTGCACGAACTACTCTACCCAAGAGACTGTTACCAAGCCTTGATGTCCTGGTATCTCTTCATTGAAAGTGCCACCACTTTAGCACTTATTGTTTTCACTATGTTTCTCGCTCTCAGTATTATTTTCTCTCCTCTTATGTTTGAAAACCAAAAAAATATAGAAATCTCCATTATGCTCAGTGTTTTTGCTGAAGCAATGCCCAACACCTCATCGTACTCCTACTAATTGGCAAGATTACAATGAGCCCGACTAACAACCTAGATTCCCATTTCAATTTCTAAAAAAAAAAACTCCTTTCTAGAATTTACATGGCTCCCTTAAGGTGATGCTCGAAAGAAGAAATAGAAAACCAGAAACAACATTGTGTCACATTGCTTCTTGTCATTAAATCTTCCAACTTCAGTGACAAAATACAGTGAAAGAAAAAATAAAGAATGCAATCCAGCATCCAGCAAAACTGATGATATTGAGCTTCGGTTAACGATATGCACATTTCCAAAATCCAGTTTCACCTTTTTAGTAGACAAGTCCCTAAGAGTGGGAGTGTCACCAGGGTGGCATAGTGAGAGGATTTATTCACCCTATAATCTTCCATAATTAACCTTATCCTCGTAGAATTTGACCACTGAAAAGGAAAAGGCACTCAACGTCACTGTAGCAGAGAAAATAAGCAGAAGCCTCATACTCCAAGGCATCACACTAGAAAACTGCCAAAACCAAGATGTAAATATCTAGCAACTAAAATCATGAAGCCTCCCAATGAAAGCAACACACATTATAGATGGAAATATTTTTTTATTAAAGAGAATGGGCAATGCCAACTACATAGAATAAGAATAATCTTTTTCATTTTTATTCTTATGCAACATTTCTGTTTGTGATTCAGGAAAACAAAATGATGGTTTCAACCATTTAAGGATTTGGGGCTACTATTTTATCAAAATTGCATGAAGATCAACTAAAAACACAAGTCCAAAGCCCATTGATGTCCACTCATTATGAAAACTTAAGACTTGGGTCATATGGAAAAATGGATAAGATTGATCACAAACATAAAATGAAGGAATACACCAGAGAAACCATCTCATTTAAGTCCCTGTATAGTTCTTTATCTACATATCCATTGACTTGTTATGACACAGGTGGTGAAGAAGGTCCATAATCCAATCAAGTAGCAAGATAACCCAAATCATGCATGCCACCATATCCTCTAATATCCTTCCAGCTCTTCCTGAATAACTGCTGATCCATTGACATGAATTGTTGCTCTTCATGATTATTAACACCCAATTGCAAAATCTAAGGACTTTATAGCTCAACAATGTAGCTATACTAGACTCAAAATTAACATTTTTTGAGTTCAATGATAGATCCATCTCTTGCTTCTGAAAAACCTATGGACCAATTTCATCTTTGGGCCAAATGTATACAGCCAAATGCTGAAAACCACCAATCATCATACTAAGTATGGTCCTCTTTTTTTTCTGTCAAATATGGGAACCCAACTCAAGATCTGTGACAATTTTGCCTGGGGGATCCATTAAAACTTATGTGGTTACTCTTGATTTACCAAGCAGAGAAAAACAACAATCTTTCTCAGTATTCAGATCTCAATTCTCTTGTCAGATTTCAATCCAAAAGGTTTAATGGTTTTCATATGGGATCAAGTAATTTAGAACCTTGCAACATATATTGTCAAAAATAATTTCACCATGAAGCACAAGTTAGAAAAGAAGCCTCAAAACCTTTACTCTTACATAATTTCTGAAAAAAAACATGTAGCAATAGAGTCTATGGTAGTTTCAAGTAGCATAAATATCCTTGTATATGCACAATTCAGTCCTTTTATTGACTCATGGTCCTCTGTTAAAACAAGCTCACTGCTTGACATACTCAATATAGATTGTTAACAAAAACATACAAACACATTTTACTATGATACCCCTATACTCAACTGTGTATCGACATATATAATGCATTAAAAAACCCTTCTCTTCCAATACCAATCTTGATGAGAGAAATTCCAACCATATACCTTGAACTGAACATTGAAACCCATCTATAAGTAAAATGTCATAAGTCATAGTTTTTTAAAGGAGTATCAGATCAAATCGATAGATCAAAAACAACATTTAGATTTTATGGTGCAAATGGTTACGCATACAACAAATTAGTGAAAATGTTATGACCATAGTTCAAATTGTTTCATCCCACTCGGCCAAAACATCCCTTACTCAATAGTAGCAATATGTCCTTTATATCTTAGGAAATATTACTGCTTGATTACTCTTGCAATATTTGGTAGCGATCTCATAGAATAGTATTATTTGAACATGAGTCATTGAAAAGGGTCTTGGGGATCCAAATCACAACCAATCAAATCATACAATGATATGTTATCTATAGTATCATTACGGGTAGATCAATAAAAGGCACTCCAACGTCACTATAGCGGAAAATAGCGGAAGCCTCATGCTCAAGGCATCACTGTCTTCTGCCAAAACCAAGATGTAAATATCTAGCAACTAAAATCATGAAGCCGCCCAATGAAAGCAACACACATTATAGATGGAAATATTTTTTTAGTAAAGAGAATGGGCAATGCCAACTACATAGAATAAGAATAATCTTTTTCATTTGTATTCTTATGCAACATTTATGTTTGTGATTCAGGAAAACAAAATGATGGTTTCAACCATTTAAGGATTTGGGGCTACTATTTTATCAAAATTGCATGAATATCAACTAAAAACACAAGTCCAAAGCCCATTGATGTCCACTCATTATGAAAACTTAAGACTTGGGTCAGATGGAAAAATGGATAAGATTGATCACAAACATAAAATGAAGGAATACACCAGAGAAACCATCTCATTTAAGTCCCTGTACAGTTCTTTATCTACATATCCATTGACTTGTTATGACACAGGTGGTGAAGAAGGTCCAGAATCCAATCAAGTAGCAAGATAACCCAAATCATGCATGCCACCATATCCTCTAATATCCTTCCATCTCTTCCTGAAGAACTGCTGATCCATTGACATGAATTGTTGCTCTTCATGATTATTAACACCCAACTGCAAAATCTAAGGACTTTATAGCTCAACAATGTAGCTATACTAGACTCAAAATTAAAATTTTTTGAGTTCAATGATAGATCCATCTCCTGCTTCTGAAAAACCTATGGAACAATTTCATATTTGGGCCAAATGTATACAGCCAAATTCTGAAAACCACCAATCATCATACTAAGTATGGTCCTCTGTTTTTTCTGTCAAATATGGGAACCCAACTCAAGATCTATGACAATTTCCCTTGGGGATCCATTAAAACTTATGTGGTTACTCTTGATTTCCCAAGCAGAGAAAAACAACAATCTTTCTCAGTATTCAGATCTCAATTCTCTTGTCAGATTTCAATCCAAAAGGTTCAATGGTTTTCATATGGGATCAAGTAATTTAGAACCTTGCAACATATATTGTCAAAAATAATTTCACCATGAAGCACAAGTTAGAAAAGAAGCCCCAAAACCTTTACTCTTACATAATTTCTGAAAAAAAACATGTAGCAATAGAGTCTATGGTAGTTTCAAGTAGCATAAATATCCTTGTATATGCACAATTCAGTCCTTTTATTGACTCATGGTCCTATGTTAAAACAAGCTCACTGCTTGACATACTCAATATAGATTGTTAACAAAAACATCCAAACACATTTTACTATGATATCCCTATACTCAACTGTGTATCAACATATATAATGCATTAAAAAACCCTTCTCTTCCCAATACCAATCCTGATGAGAGAAATTCCAACTATATACATATGAACTCGAACATTGAAACCCATCTATAAGTAAACGTCATAAGTCATAGTTTTTTAAAGGAGTATTCGATCAAATCAGTAGATCAAAAACAACATTTAGATTTTATGGTGCAGATGGTTCTGCATACAACAAATTAGTGAAAATATTATGACCATAGTTCAAATTGTTTCATCCCACTCAGCCAAAACATCCCTTACTCAATAGTAGCAATATGTCCTTTATATCTTAGGGAAATCTTTTTAGTAGTTACTCTTGCAATATTTAGTGATTGATCATAGAATAGTATTGTCGAACATGAGTCATTGAAAAAGGGTCTTGGGGATCCAAATCACAACCAATCAAATCATACAATGATATGTTATCTATAGTATCATTAAGGGTAGATCAATAAAAGGCACTCAGCGTCACTGTAGCAGATAAAATAAGCAGAAGCCTCATACTCCAAGGCATCACACTAGAAAACTGCCAAAACCAAGATGTAAATATCTAGCAACTAAAATCATGAAGCCTCCCAATGAAAGCAACACACATTATAGATGGAAATATTTTTTTAGTAAAGAGAATGGGCAATGCCAACTACATAGAATAAGAATAATCTTTTTCATTTGTATTCTTATGGAACGTTTATGTTTGTGATTCAGGAAAACAAAATGATGGTTTCAACCATTTAAGGATTTGGGGCTACTATTTTATCAAAATTGCATGAATATCAACTAAAAAAACAAGTCCAAAGCCCATTGATGTCCACTCATTATTAAAACTTAAGACTTGGGTCATATGGAAAAATGGATAAGATTGATCACAAACATAAAATGAAGGAATACACCAAAGAAACCATCTCATTTAAGTCCCTGTACAGTTCTTTATCTACATATCCATTGACTTGTTATGACACAGGTGGTGAAGAAGGTCCAGAATCCAATCAAGTAGCAAGATAACCCAAATCATGCATGCCACCATATCCTCTAATATCCTTCCAGCTCTTCCTAAAGAACTGCTGATCCATTGACATGAATTGTTTCTCTTCATGATTATTAACATCCAACTGCAAAATCTAAGGACTTTATAGCTCAACAATGTAGCTATACTAGACTCAAAATTAACATTTTTTGAGTTCAATGATAGATCCATCTCCTGCTTCTGAAAAACCTATGGACCAATTTCATCTTTGGGCCAAATGTATACAGCCAAATGCTGAAAACCACCAATCATCATACTAAGTATGGTCCTCTGTTTTTTCTGTCAAATATGGGAACCCAACTCAAGATCTGTGACAATTTCCCTGTGGGATCCATTAAAACTTATGTGGTTACTCTTGATTTCCCAAGCAGAGAAAAACAACAATCTTGCTCAGTATTCAGATCTCAATTCTCTTGTCAAACGAGCGCCCTCTGTATGTTTGGAAGTTTAAAATGCACAATTATATGGTTACGTTTGACTGAAGTAGTTGATGTAAGTTACATGGACTATGGTATGTTGCGCACTCTAAAAAGAACCGCATGAACAATACTAATTACTTGTTTAAGTTGTTATGGACTACGGTTCTTTCAACTCTCTGTCAATCTACTGGTTTGAAGAAAATTAAGGACAAGATTACAAGGAAAATCTCTTTCAGTATCACACCAAAAGTTAGTCTGTCAGCATGCTTTCGAGACCATAAAGATTATTGAAAGTTCTATTATAACACTTGACTGTTAATTCAATGTTGTGTCATCTTCAATGCAATCCAAACATCTTCTAAAATCTAGGGTTTTTCTCCTTTTTATTTCTGTCTGCTACAAATAGAACTGAAGGTGCATACCCTTGAACAGACTGGCGAAAAGCGGCGTTGTCTGGACTCTGAGAGCGTCGAGCGAACTTGTAAATGCGGCGTGCGCTTGAGGTCGAGCGAACTTGTAAATGCGGCGTGCGCTTGAGGTCAAGGGCGTCGGCTCTGGCACACTGTTATCTCCCACAACAGTGAACACCAATACCATATTTTTCGAACTGTATATCTCTGCTATATACCAACTGGAAGGGCCCTAACAACGAACAGACCAGAGAGGGTCGCCCTGGCTCAGCCAGCAAGAAGATCGGTGTCCAGCGGCCAGCCACCTCTCCTAACCATTGAAAAAATTGGGGCGAATCACTGTAACTCCTCATTTGAACCCTGTAAATCCAAGCGAATGCCATGGAAATTTGCTCCATAAGAAAAAAAATTGGGGCGAATTTCATTTTTCCAGTGTTACGCGCCCTTTTTTTTGGTGGGCTAATACTTAATAATTAATTATTTTTAAAATATTTATTGGGCTAACTTTTTAGACTATAGAAAATGGGTTTTATGTAAAAAATTAGCCCCATTAAAATTGAAAATCCCTTAAAATTCGCCTTTGGGCTAAAATTCGCCCCTAAAATTATCCCTGATGTGATCTTCATTCATAGAATCTGGTGATAGGCAGTCATGAAAATTTTCAATCTCTGGTTCCAACAACTTCTCTTTATCGAAAGGCATCCATGATTCTTGGACCTTATCTGAGTCTTCTTCTTCTGGTTGTTGCTCTTCAATAATAGATGGTGAATCATTTTGCAACACCTCACAATTGTAAGTTGAGTGAGGTGTTTTATTGTTGGGGATATGAAATGGTTGTGCGGGTAGTGGAGTGGGAATGGATCTTTGGGGTGTTTGTGTGGATGGTAATGGGAAAGGTTGAATTGATTTCAAATGAGGGTGATTTTGATGTTGTGGTGGAGGTGAATGGTATGGATAACATTGATGATGGTATTGAGGATAGAGAGGAAAATATTGAGGATATGGTGGATTTCCTTTGTAGGGCCTTTGCCAAGATTGGTTTTGAGGTTTGGATTGAAATGGCCAAGGTTTCCAAGGTTGGTTTTGAGGTTGGGATTGAGATATCCAAGGTTTCCAAGGCAACAGTTGTTTCCAATTACCTTGAGATTGTTTTGCATAACCTTGACTCTGTGCATAATTATATTTCATCATATTGGGTTGATGAGGCTGCCATAGTCCTCTTGGAGCTACATAACAAATTTTCTCTTCTGCTTGATTTGCTCCATTATCCTTCTGGTAAACTACCTTCAACCCTGGTAATGATAGGAAATATTCAGTAGTATGCGATCCTGCACAAATTTCACAAATTTTAATGTTATCAAGTGGACATTCATGCAAAGTATGTGAGTCTTTCTACATTTAGGGCAAAAAAATAATGAAACAACTTTTTTCTTTTTTTTCATTCTTATCATGTCAGTTTGTTCATTTAAATTACCAAGAATGTTTAGCAAATTATTAGGTTTAGTTTGACTTACCAATCCTAATGTCGACTTACTTACTCTCACCATAAATGGGTCTTGAGGGGATCTTACATACTTTGTTTTTCCTCTTGATATGTTCTTGCATAGTTCACAAATTTCTTGAAATGGAAATTGATAGACATCTCCTTTTCCCACCAGATTAAGAAGATCAATCCATTCATCCTTTATAGCATTTAGTAGGAGATTTTTTAATGTGTCTGATCTTAAATTATTAAATTTAGATCTTTTGATATTATAAGTAAATCTCTCCACTAAATATTCTAGTTTTTCATCCTCTTTTTGGTTCATCTTAAAGACTTCATTTCTAAGGTCATGGTATATTTAATGATCTTTATATTTTTCCAAAAAATACTCTTTTTATATCATCCCATGTCCTTATAGAATTTGTTCCTAAAGTCATGAACCATCTAGGAGCTCTATCCTTCAATTTTTCTAGAAACAAATTGAGTTTTTGAATGTGCAATGAGTAGCCATAAGATCTACAAATTATTTCAAATTCATAGAGAAATGTTTTTGGATCCTCTGTCCTCATACCATGGAAGTTGGGAAGGAAAGATGGAGGGATTTTATTCATAGGTACATTGATGTCCATATCTTGAATGGGAAACCCAATAAGATCTTCTTCATTGTCATCATATCCATCCATCTCTTCTTCCTTCAAAAGTGTATGGTGATGTGGTTCTTACTGCACCAAAATCAGAAGTATTTAAAAATATATATATATGAGTATCCCTACTCCTATGAGGCATGAAAATCAGATTTTTTTTATAATTTTCAATATTTCGAAAACAAAATGAAAAGGAAAGCAGAAAAGAATGCTAAAACATAAACAAAGCATCTACTAGACACCTCCCCAGCAACAGTGCCAAAAAGTAGTGAGCCCTGGTATTGCACCAAGAGTGTTGCAACTCCCCAAGGTTTCCCTACTTTACTTTATCAACCTGGGGTTCATACAAACTTGGAGGTGACAGTGCTATATACACAGCAGATGCATTTTTTTCATGTGATCCTCTTCCGCTCTACGAAAGGGTGCTGCTTCTAGGGGTTCTTAGTGAACTCTATCACACTTCAATGAAACTAAACTAAATTGCAGAAAGGAAATGACAAAAATGAAACTAAATTAAATTGCTAAAAATAAATGACAAAAAGGAAACTAATTTAACTTGTTGAAAAGAACTGGCAGAAAGGAAATTAATTTAACTTGTTGAAAAGAAATGGCAGAAAAGAAACTAATTCTAAACCATACTTAACTTGGCCAAATGACTAAATGCACTCTACTTATCCTATGGTCTATCTATCATGCTCCTATCCATGCAACTAAGCTATCCATGACTTAATTCTAATTGAAAAAGTGTTGATTTGCAACTTGGAGGAAAGAAAAGGGAAAAAGTGGTTAATGGAGGGCTTAGCACATGATACAGGGTTTGGAAGCGGAATGAGAGGGCTAAAACCTTTAAAAAATTGATTATAACGTGAGAGATAACTTTGGAGCAGAGATAACTGAAAAAGGCTTAGAAGCGGGAAGAGAGTGTTTAAAACCTTATAAAACCTTATTATAACGCAAGAAGGCTTTGGAGCGGAAATAACTCAAGAGCGACATGGCAGAATGCGATGGAGGTAAAAGTTGCGATGTGCGATGTCGCAATCGCAACTTCACAAGTTTAAATGGATAGTGATAAGGACTTAACGGAATGAACTAAGATGTGTGACGTGTGATTTGTGTTGCAGTAAAGGTTGTGGGTTGCGATTTGTGATACCGCAATCACAAGAACAAGCAGTAAGCGTTAAGGGTAAGATCTAAAATATGCGAAGTGTGATTGACGTGGCGGTGGGACCAACAGCGGGGCGAGATCGCACTATCGCAATCAGCTAGAACAATGGTAAGTGTTTAAGGATGAAAGGTAAATGTTGTAAAGTGCGATTTACGATTTCGCAAGATCACAATCACCAAGAGTGAGCGGTGAGTGTTGAAGGTAAAAGGTAAATGTTGCGATATGCGCAGTGCAATGTACAGTGGCGGGAATTTCAAGGAGGAAGGTGGAGGTCGGGTTTCAATGGTTTTTCAATTGTTTGGAGTCAAAACAAGTTTGGAAACGGTGATCGATGGAACAAAGGAATAAGGCGGGAAATCGGCAAAGGAGAGCGGTAATTCTACAAGAAAAAAGGTAAGAGCTGCGAAGTGTGATTTCATGAACAGGAAAAGTACGATAGCGGGAGAACCGAGGAGGAAGGCGAAGGTCGCGTTTAAATGAGTTTTGAATGGTTTTTTTTTACGTGTTTTGCGTTAAGTAGGTAAGGTAAACATGAATGGAAAAACCAAAGGAATAAGGCGAATTTGAAGGGCTTCAATGCGTTTAGGGAAAAAGGTAAGTGGAGCAGTAAAAGGAAGCAAAAAACAGGAAGGAATGGAGGCGTAACAGAATCATTTTTTGGGTATGCGGGAAGATTCGCCCTCCTCAAGTTCTATTGATAGAGATGAGAGGGGGGGGCTTGACCACATCTTTTGGAGTTTTTCTCCTCTACTCTATTACTCATAAGCAAATAAAAATACAATAACGAACTGAAAGCAAAGACTAAGCAGCCATGAAACTAACAGAAGCAAAACTAATTTGAAGGATAGAAAGAAAACTAGCTTAATGGAAAAAATGAAAGAATAAAAAAAGTAGAGAAGCTAAGGCACATGGGTTGGGCCCTAACCCATGAGCCCAGCTCTCTGGAATTAAATCATTAAAATGGATTATGTCTGCTCATTTTATTAAAAATGAAATCTTATTACATCCCGAAGATCTTAAACAGCAAAATCCTAATAGCTTGTTGCAAAAAGTTCTGAATGGAATCAAATCACTGACTAACTAACCCCCTTTCCTAGCTCTAGCTCTGCTCTACTTATTCTACAGGGAAGCTACCAGCAGCTCCCTTGAAAATGGTGATTGAGTCCACTTTGACTCCAAGTAAACATAGATTGAGTGCCCTTCGTCTTCGGTTGCTTGGCTGCCTCTTGGAATTCGAATTGCTAGAGAATCCAAGTGAAGTATGGCTTGAGTGCACTTGGTCTTGGGTTGCCTGGATGCCTCTGAAATTCAAATTTTTGGAGGGGATCTCATGAGGATCCTTTGGCTGCCTTTGAGAGTTAAGGAGGGTAGAAAATCCCCTTGAATCTCTCCAATATTTCTCCCTAATTTCCTGATGTTGCTCATTTATTCTCCAATCCTGATCCTCCAATGGAAGGGAGAAAGTCCCTTAATCATCTCCTTCTCCAAATCTGTATAATCTGCCAAATATTCTCACAATATTCTACAAAAATAACCAATATTAGGCAAAAATATATAACTACCTTTAATCCTTCCTAAGAACATATTAAATCATAAGAAAACATTATTAAGTGCAGAAGGAGAGATTTTAATATATCTTTTCATGTACATAAGGAAGGTAGATGGGCTTAAGAAAGGTTAGATGGGCCTTATTTTATGTCTAATTTAGAGGCCCATCAGCTACCTTCAAAACTACACAAGGTTTGTATGAATGGTTGGACATACCATTTGGTTTATGCAATGCAGAAACTATATTTACAATACTAATGAATGATTTGTTACACCCATATTTAGATTCTTTTGTTATATTTTATTTGGAATATACTCTCGTTTATAATATTCCCTGGGAAAATTACATCTCGCACTTGATACATGTGCTAAAGACTTTGAATAAGCATGAATTGTTGAAAAACATAAATAAATGTGAGCTTTCTTAGTAGTGTTTGGGGTATGTGATTGGTGGAGGGGGGCTTAAGATATATCTTATGAAGATGGAAGTCATCTTGAAACAGCTAGTTCCTACAAATATATTTTAAGTTAGGATTTTTGTTGGGGCAACATAATACCTTTGGAAGTTCGCGACTTCCTTTTCAATAGTAGTTGCACCACTCCGCACCATAATAGCGAGTGGAAAGAATTTCCAATGGTGGAAGTTTCAACATAAATATTTTTATGATTTGAAAAGAAAATTTAGTTAAACGCCAATTCTTGCATTACCAAACTTGCAAAATCCCTTTTAAGTGGAGACATATGCAAGTGGGTATGCCATGGGAGTGGTTTTGATGCAAGGAGGAAGGATTGTATTCTATCATTCTAAAGCATTTCATGGGAAAAATATCAACTACTCTACCTATAACAAGGAAATTTATGCTTGAGTACAAGTTGTAAGTGGAAATACTATATGATGGGAAAGGAAACTATCATTTGCACAGATCACCAATCGCTATAAATAGGCCCAGGGTAAACTACAATAGACTGGACACTACAAGGGGATGGGGTTATTACAATAATTTCATATATTGATCAAGTAGAAGAATGGAAGCACAAAAAAGTTGGAAAACAGACTTTCAAGGCCACCCACATCAAAAATTACAGTTGTAGGAACTTTGATGCACATGGAGCCTTTACCCATGATGCATATAGAGAGGCATACACAAAACAATGAGGACTTCAAGGAGTATTTTCAAGAGCTATAGGGGTTAGATTTATGTATAATATGGTGATAGAAAAGTTGATTGTCATCTCTAAACTGGGTTACTTTACAGGTTAGACAAGATTTATGTACCTAAATATGAGTGTTTGTAGCTTATCAAAGAGGCTCGCACCTCTAAGGTTGCAGGCCATTTTGGTGTTGGGGAGAAAATTTCCAACTTCTAGAGGCATGCGTACTAGTATAGAATGCTACACGATGTAGCTCGATACATTAGAGGATATATACGTGATTATACCAATAAACACAGTAACAAGAAGCAAGGTTTATACCATTCATTACTTGTATCGACCCATCCTTTGGAAAGCATTTTCATGGATTTTTTGGGAGCTTTATCAACAACCAGAAAGGCACATGACTATCTATTTGTGGTATTTGATAGGTTCAATGTTAGGTCCCTACAATACTAGTGTAGCCCCTTATTGTTATTGTTAGTGTAGCCCCCTTATTGTTATTGTTGTGCCCTTACATTATTATTGTTATGTAGGCTCTAATTATATTGTGACCCCTTAGACTCCTATATATAGAAAGTAGGTTTTGTCAATTTTATCATCCAATAATTGTTCATTTATGTAATGTAAAGGAGGTTTCCCCCTCGAAGTGGATAATTTTTAAGTCTCTGATCTATCTGTTCTTCTATTTTGTGAGCTAGTTGCATAACATTTGGTATCAGAGCTTTGGATTCTAGGGTTTCACTTCTTCAAACAAGCCATCTTGGAATTTTTGCTATAACGTTTTTTCTACGAAGCTTCAGAAGCTAAAATTGAAACCACGTGGATTCAAAATACTGAGAAACTCATGTACGAATTTTAGATCTTGGTTCACTACATTTTTGGAGATATGATATGAGGAAGTTAGGTTTTTTTCAGGCTCCATAATTTCATCTCAAACACGTGACCAAGGGAAAATCAACATAAATTTTGTTTCACACATTATATTTGAATTCTATAAAAAGTGGCCAAAATTTCATGGACTATAGTTTCTTGTATATCAATTTCAAAGTCGAAGGTCGAAACAGTGATACATGGCACGTCGTACAAGTTCGCTCCACTGAACTAGTTCATAATTAGGTCATTATGGGAGATCAAGCTTAACTTTATCTTGAAGAATCCAAATTAGTTTTGACCTATGGCATTGAAAATAAGACTCATAAGGCTACTATATGACCAAATTTAAAATCTTAGGGATCCTAAATTATAGAGATACAACAGATTCAATATCGAGCTCCTACAAAGCAAAGAAAAAGGTGTGTATTAAAAATAAATAAAAAAATAAATAAAAAATCATAAGTTTAGTTTGAAAAACTAGTTTGAAGTGATTCAAGGGGAATAGTGAAGCATAAATATCATTGTTTCATTCCAAAATGACTCCAAGTGAGAAAATGAAAACACTTAGTAAGCAACCAGAAAGCTCTACTATGACGCATGAAGAAGAGGAAGAAATGCAACATGATATATCAAAATTACGAGACCAAGTGCAACAAATTTCACTCTAAAAAACAGTAACAAAAAATGAAATGGAAGCTAATATGGATGGTTTAAATAATGGTTTAAAAATATACATGGATGGTTTGAATAAATACAAGGATGGTTTAAATAATGGAGTGGAATTTAAGATCGATGGTATAGAAAAAAACTGAAAGGCAACATGGAAGACATGAAGAATGGTATAAAAGCAGACATGGAAGGTTTGAAGGAAGGTTTGACAAAGTTGCTACAAGAAAGTATTCCTAATGTCGAAAAGGTATTAGATGAAACTCATGACGAGAATAAAAGAAATATTAATCATGATTTCATAGACTCTAACATTGGATTGAAGAGCCACCATATTCCA
Organism: Pinus albicaulis; assembly: GCA_034641835.2. Classification (NCBI taxonomy): domain Eukaryota; kingdom Viridiplantae; phylum Streptophyta; class Pinopsida; order Pinales; family Pinaceae; genus Pinus; species Pinus albicaulis. Next base: position 59,504 of record JAXQQM020070968.1, on the reverse strand, counting down.
GAGATCAATATGAGGAATTTTTATGGCAAGGATCCAGTAACATGGATACCACAGATAGAGCAATATTTTGATCTCCATAATGTGCAACAAAAACAAAATGTATGTATTACAACTTTATATTTAGAACCTAATCAATTTGTATGGTATCGATGGCTTTGTTCTCGTAAAACAATTTTCACTTGGTAGATTTTTACGGAGGAAATGATAGCACATTATGAAAATACAAAGAGAAACACCTTCTTTATCCAATTGATAAATCTCAAACAAAAGGTTTCAATGGTGAAGCACATTAAATACTTCCAAAAATTGAATATAAGGGAAAATGATATTCCAAAGGAGCATAAGATTGATGTATTCTTAGGTATTTTAAAGGATAACATCCAACATGACGTTCTCCTGTGGTAACTTGATCCATTGGAGAAGGAATTTAGGTTGGCAAGAAAAATTGAAAGAAAACTTATGGCAACAAGGAATCCTACCACTCAGTAGTAAGGGGAGATAGGGTTGGAGATGGCGATGGAAGTAACTAGGGTTTGCAGGTCATGGGGCTGTAACGGAGCAGTGGCGGCTGCTCAAGGGTAGGCACTAGGCAGGAATGGGGGATCAGACCACTCATTTTCGATCCTAAGGAAATGGCGGAGACTGATTATAGGCCAATCCCTGGTATATTTCAAGTTTTGGAAGCTAAAAACCTTAGCGACAAACCAAGACTCATTTCGCTCCTTGTCCTGATATGGGTTGGAAGCAGGAGTTAATCTGCTATTCGTTTCTCCATCTTAGAGATCTAGCCTCACCATAAAAGTGTCTGATATGAGAGGCTGGCGGTTGTCCTTTGAAGGAGGAGGAGTAAGGGAAGACCACTCTGGTGGGTCTGTAGTTGAGGCTGAAAGCGGAGCTGTAAGGATCAAAATATGATATCGTTGCAAAGGGACGGCGATTGATGGCCCAATCTCCTGCCACCGCATTGAAGCAATCCTTCAGAGTAGGCAGAAGGTTGAGGTAAGGGTTTATGGAAATGGGGGTCTCGATTTGCGGCCTCATCCCATTTGGCTCCACCAAAAATTCCAATAGTGGTTAATCCCCTCCCCAAGCTTATTTTATGTCTTCCGCGTTCTAGGTTTTATTATTGACGGTTGGTTAAAATCTGGGTGGAGATTCTAGATTTGTGGTAAAGTAGTGCAGAGTTCTGAGACCCTCTTCTTGCTTACGATACATGCTTTCTAATCAGGGGGTGAGGTAGCTCCCGGATATGGATATCCCCTATTCTCCATCCAAACAGCCCCAGGACGAAACACTATCTCGGATGGTAGTGCCTACTGGGAAAACCCTGTCTCACACAGCCGAGTAGGGGGTTATACCCCCCACCTCAATTTCCAAATTTTTAAAAAAAAATTCAATGTGAAAACAAAAATCCTCTGGGTACAGGAGGAGGAATCTGTCACAGATCTGAAGTACAAGATTCAAGTGGCAACAGGTATTCCAACCACAAAACAAAGCCTGATCTATTCAGGGAAGGTACTACAGGAAGAATTCCTACTAAAAGAATACCACGTCCAAAGAAATTCTTCTATAGTCTTGAACTTAAGACTCAAAGGAGGATCCCCAGGAACAAAAACATTTGCTATAACTTAACAGAACAGAACTACAGGGCCCATGAAGGGAGCCAATACGGCCAAAGCTGGCACCTCAAATGGGCCCTCATACAGGAACATTATGCAGGGAAAAACACAGTACCAACATCCTCAGAACCAGTGGAGAAAATTCCCAAACCATACATTGTTGAGCAACTGAAAAGCGTGCCAGAATTGAATATTAAGGTATCATATATCAACAAACATTGCTCTTCTTTTGAAACACGAGCAGTAATATGCAGGTTTAACACCTACTGGCCCAAACCTATGGAGCTTTTCCATTGGATTTTCACCAACTGGAATCTTGATATTGACATCCATCTCTGCTCCAAGGGGTATTTCAATGTTAATTTCACCTCTATAGAAGCTTAAGATATCATTCTCAGGGCGAGACCATGGTTTTGTGGCTCCACCGGACTCCATCACACCTTGGTTCCCTGATTTTGATGCCAACTCTATGGAGATAACTAAAATGCCGATATGGGTTTGGCTATACAATCTTCCACTTCATTTTTGGAATGAACTAGTTCAATAAGGCATTGGAAGCACTATAGGGAGATACATCAAAAAAAACATCCAGAGTTTGGAGGAGAGAATTTTCACCTTTGCACGAATCTGCGTTGAAGTGGATCTCAGTAAAGGGTTACTAGAAAGTATACAATTTATTCATAACCAACATAAATGGAAGCAACACCTTGACTATGAAAACACATCTTTTAGATGTAGGATATGCAGGAAAATTGGCCATCTACAAAATACATGCCCGGACGTCAAAAGGAAGAAAATGAAAAAGAAGAAGACTGGGAAAGCAACTAAGGGATGGAAATTCCCCTCAGGTGGCCCAGACCAAGAAACAGAAGATGAAGGGGACATGCCCATACTGAATGAAAGCACATAGGATGTGTCCATTCCAGGGGCACCAGACCAAGATGTACAAGACCTAACATGTCTAACGTGACGCCTATGCCGACACAAGCCACGGGGGACTTTACACCCACTGGGGATGATTCTTTATTAAGTTCAGGAGTGAACAAAAGATCGTATGTTTCGAAAAGCTCAAATTCCGAGAAAGAAAACTCCATGAGGGACAATGAGTTAGCCTTGGTCCCCTCTTCCCTACATTCAGGGACTTGGCAAATAGTTCAAAAGAGAAAAGGCAAGCGTGAAAAGCCCAGCCCTGCTAGCAATTTTTAATTTTTTTATTTTACTTTATTTGAGTAGCCTCGCTACATTGAAAAGTGTGCTTGAGCCCATAGGCCCTCTGGGTGTCTCGAATACTTAAATGCATCTACAAAATGTAACTTTTCATTAATTATTAATAAAGAGTTGTTGTTTTTTTCCCAGGAAAAAAAGAAAAAAAAAACAAGGAAGCCTACCACTCACAACTATAAAGATGGAAGTGTTGTTTCTCCTATCTGTCCACAACCTACAAGTTTGACACCACAACAATTCAAAGAAAAAAGAGCAAAAGGGATTTTTTATATTTGTGATAGCAAACATACTAAAGGTAATAAGTGTGCTGAGAATAAATTATTTTACATAGATTATGAAGAGGAGGAAGAAAAGGAACAAGAAACTTCAAAAGAAGAGGATATACACCTGGAACCAACCTTAGACAAAAAAGAAATGAATCCGACCATATATTGTAATGCATTAGCAAGAATTACCACTCCTCAAATTCTAAATATAGAAGGACATATCAAGAAGAAAAAGGTAATAGTGTTGATTGATTCAGGTAGTACCCATAATTTTATTCATTGTAAGATAACCAAGGAATTGAATTGCTTCCTATATACAACACCAGAGTGTCAATTAATGGTTTCAAATGGAGGAATTTTAAATTGCTCTAGAAATTTCCATAATATCAAGCTAACCATATGGTAATATATATTGAATATCCCAATGCTTTCCATTCCAATGGGTGGTATTGATGGTGTACTAGGAGTTCAATGGTTACAATCTTTGGGTATGATAGATTTAAATTTTCAAGAAATTTTCTTGATTTTATTTTGGAAGGGAAGGAAGTTGAATTAAGGGGTATCGTAGGGAAACTAGGAAAGACAATCATCTCTAATGGCATGACAAAGCTTCTAAAGAAATAACAATGAGGTGTAATTTCACAATGATGCTCACTAGAGTTTCAAACATCGAAATCACCTATTTCTCCATATCTCCAAAAATTCTTGGCCAATCATTCCAAGGTATTTTGGACTCCCAAAATCCTCCCACCTATTCTTGATCATGATCATGAAATTCATTTGATTCTAGGAAGAGTTCCTCTAAACATTAGGCCTTACAGATATCCCTATGCCCAAAAGAGTGAAATTGAATGTATGATTTCAGAAATGCTAGAGGTCGGTATAATTCAACCTAGTCAAAGTTCTTCTATGCTCCAATAGTATTGGTGCACAAGAAGGATGGATCATGGTGCATGTGTCCAGATTATAGGAATATTAACAAGCTCACGATTAAATATAAATTTCCCATTCATGTCATTGATGAATTATTGGATGAATTACATGGAGCAATTTACTTCACCAAGTTGGATTTACATTCAGGATATCATCAAATTAGAATGAATACTGAAGAAATTATGAAAACAACATTTAGAACTCATGAGGGTCATTATTAATTTGTGGTCATGCCTTTTGGCCTTACCAATTCACCTTCTACATTTCAAGGATTGATGAATTAAATTTTCAAATCCTTCCTTAGAAAATTTGTGTTAGTATTTTTTAATGATATACTAATCTACCAAAAGTATTGGAAGGATCATGTTCATCATGTTGGCAGGGTGCTCAAACTATTGGAGGAGAAACAATTATATGCAAAAGCCTCCAAATGTTTCTTTGGAGTAAAGGAGGTGGAATATTTGGGTCATATTGTATCTCATGAGGGTGTTAAGGTAGACCCTAAGAAAATTATATCCATTAAGTAATGGAAAATCCCCACAACCATAAAGCATCTGCGAGGATTTCTCTGGTTAATAGGGTATTATCACAAGTTTGTTAAGAATTATGGGAGAATAGCAGCACCTCTAACAACATTATTGAAGAAAGATGCATTTTATTCAACCCCGGAACCAACTAAGGAATTTTAACATCTAAAAGGGGCAATGTTCCAAGCACCAGTCTTAGCTACACCAAACTTCAAAAAAACCTTTATTGTGGAATGTGATGCCTTAGGAAATGGAATTGGTGTTGTTTTAATGCAAGAAGGAAGACCCATTTCTTTTTAAAGTCGTCCTTTGAAAGGAAATTATTTACATAAACCTATATATGATAAGTAAATTTTGGAAATATTACATGCACTAAAGAAATGGCGACCTTACCTAATGGGAAGACACTTCAAGGTAAAAACAGATCATGATAGTCTTAAATACCTTTTGGAAAAAAGACTATCTTCAGAAGAGCAGAAAAAATGGGTCACAAAGATGTTGGGTTATGACTTTGAAATCATCTACAAAAAAAGTAAGTTAAATGTTGTTGCAGATGCACTCTCAAGAAAGGATGAGGATGTGGAAGCATTGTTTTGTGCCATTTCTATTATCCAACTTGTTGGCTTGAGGGGTCCTGACCCAGGTTCAGTGTGCAAGGTTTGCCAAAAAACCCCTATACTACTAGCCCTTTCGGCAGTGACTTGCTTGCGCAGGTCACAGTCTCACCCGAAGTAGTATGGGTGGGTGCTGGAACCAGGTTTCTGCACCCTGAGAAAGGCAGGGTAAGGCAATTAGGGTTGAATTTTGTTCATATTACCTCGTCTCTGCGCAGGGTTAAATATGTATCTAATTGCATCCACGTGCACTAGATCTATAATTATATGCTTTCCATAACATCAACACAACAATACATAACCCGAACAGAACATATCTAGATTTACTTCAATATACAGACTTTTGCAGCATGATATAACCATAGCATAATAGATCCAATCATTCAATACACAGACCTTTGCAGCGCAAGGACAGAAAATGCATAACACAGTAACTATCAGCAATTCATTCAATAGTACTCACAGATTCAGATCTAATAATCCGGCATATTCATTCATTCATCACCCTTACAATTCCCTTCCCAACCTGCACACACAACAGCAGGGTCCACACACAGTTGGACTAGGATCTCTGCGCACACAGCCAGCACGATTTCATTCCCCAAACCCCAAACAGATCACTTACACAACAGATCGCATCAATATCTCATCAAATCTTACCTCTTACAATCTGAAATGCCTCTCTATTTATTACAATCTAGCTTTAACATTTTTATGGTCTGCAACCCATGGTTTTCGGACCCCTAGTTTACCCTTTAACCCCATTACAATTCTTTCGGGGCTTTGACCCACCCCAAAACCCCTGCACTATACTAAATATAACCAAAATAACCAAAATGGTCCAGTTTCGTAGCTTGTTAGATGACCCCATTCCAACAGTCCCCCAACATAATCTTGTGACTCGTCCCGAGTCACGGTAGTGTTGCGACCCCATGATTCGTAGCCCGGTATGGTTTGAGTCGACCTCCATTGAAAAAACCAGGGAGGGGGTCACTGCGCAGGGTAGCTAACCAGACCGCTTCGCCATTTGTAACCTGCTGAATTATGTAGGGACCAAGCCAATGTTGCCGGAATTTTCCAGGATGTTTCGCAAATTGGTTGTCGTATAACAAGACAAGATCACCTGTGACAAATGTCTTCTGGCGAATGTGGTGATCATGCCAGGGTTTATCTCTAGCTTTTTGTACCTGCTATTGAAACTGAGCAATAAACCGATCTTCTTCTAATGCTATCCGTTGCGCCAGGCATTCTTCTATGATATCGGAGTCTGCCATATTTGTGAATGCTACAATGAGAAGGCTAGGAACAACGTATTCTATGGGCATGATGGCCTCCTTGCCATAGACCATTCAGAAAGGTTTCCTACCGGTCAGCTTTTTGAAGGTCATTCGGTAAGCCCATAGGACCGAGGGGATGCGAATATCCAGTCACTACGATCAGCATTACAAACCTTCATTAATGCCTATTCCAAAATTTTGTTGAAAGCTTTCACCGTCCCATTGGCTTTGGGATGGTATGGTGTACTCTTGGCATGGTGGATTCAGAACTCATCGTTCAAAGCTTGAATCATTTGGTTAACAAAATGCGTACCTATGTCGCTCATTAGGATTTTTTGGCAGCCAAACCTTCAGAATCTGCTCAAAGATGAAGTGCGCAGCAGTGTCAGCGGTACAATCCTTTACATCTTGTGCCTCAACCCATCGTGTGACATAGTCAGTGGTAGTAATAATATAGCACGTGCCGGTTTTATTTCCTGGTGGATTAATGGGTCCTATAAAGTCAATGGCCCATTTATCGAAAGCCTGTATGGCCATTTGAGGCGTAACATCATATCATCGCGTCGTGAGGGGCGGTCGGTTTGTTGGCAGGTATCACACGTTCTACAATAGGTGTAAGAATCCTGATGCAGGGTAGGCCACCACAAGCAAGCCCTCAAAATATTTTGCGTTGTAGCCCTGCCTGCGTAGTGGCCGCCAGCGACTCCCTCATGGGCCTTTGCGAGGACGGAGGGTCGTTCATGTTCTAATACGTATCTGCGGAGTATTTCATCTGCGCCTAGCTTGTATAGCTGTCCTGCCATGAAAGTAAAGTCTGCCACTCGGGTAACTAAATCCTTTTTTTGTTGCACCGAATACACAACAGGGGCCATACCCGTAGTAAGGAACTCAAGGATATCAGCAAAGTGGTCATCCACCATTTTAATGGTAAACAGTTGTGCATCAGGTAAGCCTTCATCCAAGTTATTGGGTTCTTCCCCTGTATCAATACAAGACAGATGATCCATGCCTACATTCAACATTCTAGGCTTCACGATGATCTCAAAATCATATTCTTGAAACAGCAATAACCAGTGGAAAATCTTCCCCCCCAACACAGGCTTGTTGACCAGGTATTTCAAAGTTGAATGGCCTGTAAACATCTTAAAGTGTCCCCCCAGTAGATAGTGTCGATATTTTTTGTAGCGCATATACCATAGCTAATCCTTCGCATTCAATGGTAGAGTAATTTCGTTTGGCACCTGAGAGTTTTTGACTGGCAAAGGAAATCGGATGATCAATATCCCCTTGGTCAAGCTGCGTAAGGACCGCACCCAAGGCAATACCTGACGCATCAACATGTACATGTAATTATTTCGACTAGTCAGGGAATATCAGTATGGGCACAGAAATAATCTTCTCCTTGAGCAGTTCAAAGCTCTTCTAGCATTCATCATTCCAAAAAAAAAGACATCTTTCTTTAGCAGTTGTTCCATGGGTGTTGTGATCAAGGTGTATCCTTGAATGCATTTCCTGTAATAACCTGTGTGACCAAGAAGGGAGCGTAGCTGTTTCTCCATTGTAGGGTCTTCCAGGTTGATAATTACAGCTATCTTCGCAGCATCAACCATTAGACCCTGCCGACAAACTATATGACCCAGCAAGATTCCGAACGGTACGCAAAAGACACACTTCTTGACATTCAAGGAGATCTGGTGCTTTCGACACGCATCCAAAATTAATCGTAGGTTCGAGATACGATCTTTTACTAAGCCAAACACCGTCCAGTCATCGAAGTAAACCTCTAGAAACTTATGGATAAATTCTTTGAATACGGCCACTATGACCCTTGAAAAGATAGCAGGTGCGTTCTTAAGACCGAAGGGCATGACAGTGTACTGGAAGGAGCCCCATTCAGTGGCAAAGATGGTCTTACTGCGATCCTCTGGTGCAATTTTGATTTGATGGTATCCCGAGAATCCATCTGTGAAGGAATAGGCCTCCTGTCCACCCACGCTATCCAAGATTTAATCGGAGAAGGGAGTAGGGAAAGGTTCGTGAGCGCAGGCATCATTTAGTTTTTGGAGGTCCACATAGATACGTATTTCTCCTTTTTTTTTTCTCCTGAACAACCATTGGGCTAATCCAATCTGACTATTCAACTGGTTCAATGATACCTACGGTCAGCATTTTGTCCAGCTCTTCCTTGACCTTTTTTTATACTTAGGATTCAACCGGTAGGGCCATTGCTTGATGGGTCGTGCCTCCAACTTTAAAGTGATGTGCATAATGTCGAGGTCCCCCGTAATTCCCTTGAGATCAGAAAAATTTGTAGGGAGTAAGTCCTAGTACTCTGTGAGTAGCTCGGTGACTTTGCCCACAGTGCCCTCATCCCAATAATCCCCAATTTTCGCCAGTTTAGGGTGTTCTTCTGTCCCAATATTAATCTCGCGTAGTCGGAGCGGTTGTGTTACATAGAAATTTAAGATCGATGGTCCGAAAACGGTAAGTTCCCCATCAGATTCTGGAACAGAGAGATTTCGTGGGTTATCCTCCTCTTCATTAATCGCCAAGCTCCGGCAGTTGACTATGTCTTGCATCCGGGCCTCCCATGTCAGAACGGCTGGTGGGGTGTAAGGGTGAGGCTTCTTAAAGACGAATGCATCAATGTCTTGCAGGGCTTCGTCAAGCATTTTTGTTCCACCAATGAGTCTGAATGTTTCGAGGAAGTCCTCTTTTAATATTTCCCAATGGCGGTTTCGCTGATGTAATTTGGAATCTAAGTACCAAGTAGTGGGGATGGGGCCCAAGGCATGTATAAAAATATGGATCCCTTGTCTGGGGTTCAGTCAGCCCACTTGTTTTTCCATATACACAGATGCGCACGAGGATCTCCGAGCCCCAGGAATATCTTCATGTGCACATCAGCAGGGGGTGTGAATCATAGCGCCATCCTATCTCGACACATCTCCCAGTCCAAAAATGCTTTCTTGTGGGTATCCCACCATCGGGCAGGTGTGCCGCATAGCGCTAGATTGAGTGCCCAGATTCGTTGATCCTTGGGCACCCTAGCTTCTAATGTTCTTATGCAGTCCTGGACAGTACTAGACCCATCAAAGTGGGGAAGGTCCCTTACCTCCAAAGTGATGTAGTAGAGCGTCCTTGCGATCCGAGGGCACCGTAGGGTTGAAACACCGTGTATCCGGATCTGCCACTTCTCAATTTCTTCATCTGGATCCGAAAAGTACTCCCTATTATTCTCCCATTTGAGTACTCCACCTGTTGCAGGATCATCCTGGTCCTAGTCCTATGTTGTCATCCTGTAGATGTGATCGAGCTCCTCATATTCATGTGCTGGTTCAGTATACCGTGCACCCTCAGCGAGATCCAGTGGTACTATTACATGTGTTCCATTCTTCTCAAACACCATGCTACGTTTTTTTAGATTAATGACACCTCCTACGTTGATAGCCCAGTCTATCCCCAGGAGCGCAGGGTAGGGTTCTGTATCTTCCACAATTTCTATGACCTCAAAGTCGGCCAGGGCCTTTACCCCTGCGATATCACCCATAACCCTTCGCAACCGTCCCAGAGGGATGATATTTTATTGATTCGCCATTCGCAGCTGGATGGTGGACCAATCCAATTTAGGTTCTCCCATTTGTCACCAGGTTTGTTTTGGTAAGACATTCACATTAGATCCAAGATCAAGAATGACATGATCTATCTCATAGTCACCAATCTCTGGAGTCAAGTGCATTTCTCTCCCGGTGCACCTTTTATAGCTATGTTATTTGTGTACTTTCTTAACCTCAGTCTCCATGCTGGGTTGGGCTGCGCAGTCCTGCAGTAATACTTGAAGACTTTCTCCTGCCTGTGGGTTGCGTAGGAGTTTCAAGCATGCCCTCAAAAAGGTTTCAACTTCTTCCGGCCGCTCCACAGGGGCTCCCATTGATTCCTGCTTCCTGGGAGCTGGTTCCTTCCGAACAGCAAGCTCCTCTCTTGCTTTCTGGGTGACCATGCTACGCGTTATGCTCCTTAGCTCCGTTTTGACTCTCTGTATATTTCATGTGGGAGTAGATTGTTTGTCCTTCATCTTTTCTAGTAGAATCGGGCAATAATCGAGTTCATGGTCCAACTGTCGGAAATATTTACAGGTTTGTCTAGTGGGATTTGAGAAATCTCGGGCGAAGTACCCTACCTCTCCACAGTTTTAGCAGATCAGTTGGCCCCGTCCTCATTCCACGCTTCCTCCTCGCCCCCCTGCCCCATGCAGGGGAACCACAAAAGCTCACGGGGGATCTCGGAGAGGCAGGATCGTATTGTACCCTATAAAGGGTTCCTCGATCTATCAGTAAATCATATGTATGGAAATTCTTCTCATCGTGTCCCATAGAGCGGCAGAACCTGCACCATTGTTGCTTTAATTCACCTCTACTTATCTGTGGAGACTAAGTCATATCATGCAGTCCTGCCACCTGGAAATCCTCGTACCAAAGGTCCGTGGTTACTCCCTTCCCTCGTTCCATCCATAAGCTCTGTATTTCCATGTGCATGTCCCTGAGCTTCTCCTGAATTTGTTGTATGCCTTCCCTTGTGTCATCCTTAGGTGCCACTTCAAGTTTCATGGCAGCTTCCAAGGCTTTTTCTTGTGATTCAAACGTCTGATGGCCCATGGGCATACGCAAGTGAGGTAGGATCATAGCGATAAACCATTATGTGTGTTGTTTGTCGTCGTACTTGAACTCGCCTTCCCGGATTTTTTTTTTAACCGTTGATCAACCTCCCAGACCGACTCAGATGCCCCTTGTTTGAAGTCTTTTACTTCCGATACTAGTTGGGAATAGGATTTCGGTTTCCGGAATTGTTGTTTTAGGGCATCCTTAATATTTTGAAGTGTTGCGCTCCCATTTTGAGATATGTATCGCATATACCAATCCATCTCCCTTTCCTCAAAATCCAAGGATAGCTGCGCTCTTTTTACAGTATCGCATACCACCCCTTGCGTCGTCTATACCGAATCAGCCACGAACTAGAATCGTTCTAGGTCCTCATCAACTACTCCTTTAAAGGTGGGTAATTTTAAGTGTGCTGCCATGGGCTCCTCCGGTTTATCTTCCAGAAGCCCGAGCGTCGGGGTGGCTGGTGAATTTCGTGTAGGTCTCAACGAACTATGGGCAGGGCGATCTTCACCTGTTCCGATAGTTCTCACAGTTCCGCATTATACCTTGTCTCGTTCAGCCCTACGCTAGATCTCTGATGCCACTACCTGATCCCATTCTCAGATCTCTTTCGGTCCTGGAAATGGAACCATTTGTTGGCTTGAGGGGTCCTGACCCAGGTTTGATGTGCAAGGTTTGCCAACAAACCCCTATACTACTGGCCCTTTCGGTAGTGACCTACTTGCGCAGGTCACAGTCTCACCCGAAGTAGTATGGGGTGGGTGCTGGAACCAGGTTTCCGCACCCTAAGAAAGGCAGGGTAAGGCAAGCAAGGTTGTGTTTTATTCAGATTACCTAGTCTCTGCGCAAGGTTAAATATGTATCTAATTGCATCCACGTGCACTAGATCTATAATTATATTCTTTCCATAACATAAACAGAACAGTACATAACCCGAACATAACAGATCTAGATTTACTTCAAAATACAGACTTTCGCAGCATGACATAACCAAAGCAGAATAGATCCAATCATTCAATACACAGACCTTTGCAGCGCAAGGACAGAAAATGCATAACACAGTAACTATCAGCAATTAATTCAATATTACTCACAGATTCAGATCTAATAATCCTGCATATTCATTCATTCATCACCCTTACAATTCCCTTCCCAACCTGCGCACACAGTAGCAGGGTCCACACACAACTGAACTAGGATCTCCGCGCACACAGCCAACAGGAGTTCGTTCCCCAAAACCCAAACAGATCGCTTACACAACAAATCACATCAATAGCTCATCAAATCTTATTTCTTACAATCCGAAATGCCTCTCTATTTATAACATTATAGCTTTAACATTCCTATGGTCCGCAACCCATGGTTTTCGGACCCCTATTTTACCCTTTAACCCCATTACAATGCTTTCGGGGCTTTGACCCACCCCAAAACCCCTGCGCTATTCTAAATATAACCAAAATGGTGTGGTTTCATAGCTTGTTAGGAGACCTCGTTCCAACACAACTAGATTGGATAACTGAAGCAAGTGAGTCATGGAAGAATGACGAAGAAGTGTGCACACTCATTCAAAAGTTGCAGTAAGATCCCAGTACATCTGATACATTTAGCTAGAAAAATAATTAATTATGGTACAAATATCGCTCATATCTTTGTAAAAATTCCCAACTAAAACAAAAGATTATTTTGGAATTAAACACCTCTCCCCTAGGAGGGAACTCTGGATTTTTAAAAACTTACCATGGGGCCAAGAAAGATTTTTTTGGGGCAGCCTTAAATCTGATATTCACATTTTTTTGGTGGAATGTTTGGTCTGCGAAGAAAATAAATTTGAGACAATTAATACCTCGGATCTGCTACAACATTTATCCATTCCAAGTCAACGTTGGGAGGAATTTTCAATAGATTTTATCACAGGTTTACCCAATTCCAAAGGAAAGAGTGCCATCATGGTGGTAGTTGATATACTTACCAAGTATGCACACTTTCGTGAATTATCTCATCCATTTAAAGCCAGTACAATTGCTACTGCATTTATGGAAACAATTCAAAATATACATGGAAACTTAAAGATCAGAGATCCCATTTTCACTGGAAATCTTTGGATGAAATTATTTTCTTGTCTGGGTACTCAACTAGCTCATAGTTCATCTTATCATCCTCAATCTGATGGGAAAACTGAGAGAGTGAATAAATGTTTGGAAGGATATCTTCGTTGTTTTTTATCTGATAAACAAAAACAATGGGCCAAGTGGATACCTTTGGCTGAATGGTGGTATAACACTTCCTTCCACACTAGAGAAAAAATGACCCCATTTATGGAAATTTATGGATATCATCCACCATCCATCACATCATATTTAAGAGAAATGATAAGGTTCAATCAATAGAATATCACATCGAGCATCAACAACAAGTTCTCCAAATATTAAAGTATAACCTAACTTTGGCGCAAAATCGAATGAAACAACAGGAAGATCCACATTGTTGTTGGGCCCAAATTAAGATATGTTATCACCCTGTAACTACTTCAAATTATGTTATAATTTCGAGGGAATTCCTCTTCATATAAACAATAAAGAGAATAAAATATTATGAAAACGAGAACAATTAGACTAATGATGAAAAGTATGTTTTTGTAATAGAAAATTGACTTCTCTTATCTCCGCATGTAGGAAGGCAGAATGGCTGGACCAATAGGAAACGGAAGCCAACCAATGGATGCAAACATATGAAATCCTGGTAATTCCCAGCGGTTGGTAGAAGGCAAGCAGAATAATTCGAGTTCAAGAACTCAAACGACAGCCACGCGCAACGGGCTGTCGTTTGGGAAATACTTTCGCATTTTTGAAATCGCCTTTAAAAGGGTGAAGGACGGACGAGAAGGGGAGTCGGAGACAGGAAAGAAAATTCATTCTGTAATAGACACATCAGAAACAGTTCGTTTAATTGTGTTTTTGTAACATCACTGGATGTAATATAGAGCTTTGAACAATAATCTTTTGAATTTTTTACTGCACTAGGGCTTCTGGTGGTTTGGGCCCAACCTCTGGACGTTCCATGCAAGTTTTCATACTCTGTGTAGTTGCAGAACCAATGCTTAAGAATTTGATGCAGTTGTAAAGTATATTTCCATTCAATATAGATACAGTTCTCTTTCTTCGAGATTGTTAGAAATTTAGTTCTTGAAGTAGGACAATCGCAATCGTATTTTCTGACTTACGATAATGTTTTACTATCAGTAGATAGTTCCAATTCTTTTAATACCATTGCATTTGAGTTACAGATCATAGAATAAGTTGATTTCAATATTATCTATCTTTATGAATTGCACTCTTCTTCTAGCATAACGAAGCGTTCAACCATCGATCAATGTTTATTAATTAAGTCATAAAGAGAATTCCATTGTAAAATTACTTAAATAATTTTTGTACAATTTATTTAATTCTCTTCAGTTATACTATTGTTCCATTATTGTTCAGCTTAGTTATCCGATTGTTCCATTACTACTCAGCTAGTTATATTGTTGTTCCATTACTGCTTAGTTAGCTAGACTGCTGACTCAATTCGATTCCATTACTGTTTAGCTTAGTTAGACTGTTGTTCCATTCATTTCCATTGTTGTTCAGTTTATTGTCGAATTCAATTCAATTGCTGCTTGATTTCTCTAGATTGTTTTTCAGTTCAGTTAAACTATTGTTTAATTCCATTAGATAGATGCAAAATCTTGTTGCTCAATCTTAGGTTAAAAACCTATCCAAGCCACCCCTCGTAGGATAAGTGAGCTTAGGAAGTTAGAAAATTCTTCCTCATAAGTGACAAGGAACATATGTTAGACGACCTGACTCCCATGTATTGTGCCAACACTCTTGGAATAAAAATACTTACCCTGGGTTGATAATTAAATGAGAAATCACTAGAGTTGTTAATAAAAATCCACCTCTTTCAGCACCAACATTTTAGCGTCATTGTTGGGGAGAGTGTTAAGAGTCACCTCCTTTATTCATCTTTCTCCATTGTTGTGAAGAATTGGGTATTGAAAACGAGAGGTAAGAACCTGCATATGGGAAAGCAACATGCTTGCCCTCTAGCTCGCTCACTAGCAAGTTGTACAAAGAACCTTAGGATAGGTGCTCTTGTTTTATGTCTAGGAAGAAAAAGATAGAAACAATCTAAAATAATTCGCAACCATCTTCACAATCCAAAGGACCGGTGATCCTTGGAAGAACAACATATATAGAAGAAATCATTAGGAAAGTTGAATCTCAGGCATCTAGAGGACCCAGAATTGTTTCCATTCAAAGTCCTAATGCACTCCCTCAGGCAGCAGCCTCACCATCTGTAGCCTACGCTTAGATTCACTGCGAGATAGAGGGGTCTGAGAAAATCCTGCAGACTGACGTTCATATAGGCATTGATCCTTCAAAAGAGGGAGGCTCTTGCAACCTACAAGAAGGAGGGGTAGAAACTAGTAGAGGAATTCACATAGAAATATTAGAACCTAAGTCCCCTAAAGAATTTATCAAAACAGAAGTACTTAGGATCCCAGATCAGGGAAGTGTTGTAAAACCCCCACCGCATTCACCTCCCAAGCGTATTAGAATCTCTCCTCCAGATCAAGAAGTTCCTGAATATTTCTGGCACCTCTTTGATTAGATGGAAAATAATCAAAATCAGAATCATAGGTAGACATCAACATTAGAATACCCTATTGTTGATCATGGTGCCAATGCCCCTATGAAATCCATTCCCTTACACAACATCCCCACCTTTCATGGGTTAACCACAGAAGATCTTGATTCATTCCTATTTGAATTTGATGTATTAAGCAGAGGATATGACTACATCACCGATCCCCATAAACTAAAACTATTTCCCTCTACCTTAAAAGGAACTACACTCCGCTGGTTCATGGGATTAGGAGGGGGAACTATAAACAACTGGGACCAAATGAAGAATATTTTTCTTACCAAATACCAAGACTATTGTCAAACCCAAGACCTAAAAGACGAAATCTTCAACATGTCTACAAAAGACAATGAAACATTAGAGGAATATGTAGAAAAATTTCAATACAATTTACAAATATCCCCATATACCACGCTATCCAAGGACATTTTAAAAGCCACAATGCTTAAAGAAATGAAGGAAGAATGGGTTGAGATGCTTAACATAATGGGGAAGGGAGATATTTACCAAGAATAATACGACGAGATTATTTCCTTATGTATTAGATGCTCTCGGGGTAGCTCACACAATAGACCTGTGGGGCATGATTCTATGAAGAAGGATCTTAAACAGACCAATGGCAATGTAACTAGAGCAGAATTTGGAAATCTGTTAGAAAAATTCAAAACTGACATCCTGGGTACTTTGACAACGCAACTTGATGTTTTACAAGCCAAGCAGAAACAAGTTATAGCATAACAAAACCTAGCCATCTTTTGCCCAAGATGTCGAAAGAGGCACAGCCAGAGGGAATGTCCTTTATACATGGTTCAGACTTGTGCTATCTGCACTAAGGATCATACCATGGACCAGTGTCCTTCACTTCCTAGGCTGAAAGCCGTCTACAAAGAAGCAGAAGAAGAAACAGAGCCAGTCTATTTAATGAATCAGTGTCGGCAATGGCAAGCACGACCTGGCATACCACAAGACCTGCCTCAATACTTTCTGTTGCCGCAATTTAGCCAGCAAAACCCTGTAACAACTTGGCAGACTCAAAACCCCTTCCCAAATTGGCCAAACCAAGTGTTTCCTATGCCACCTTGGCCTACGCAACCTCCATCAGGGAGTAATTGGTAGAACTTCCCTTGCTCTCCCCCTTATTGGCAGAATGTCTCGTATCAAAACCAATGGCCAAACCCTCCTACTCAAAACACCAATTGGAACTGGCAGCGACCCACTGGAATGGCCAATCTGCCGATAGGAGCAGGGACCCAAAATCAACCTACGTTTCTAGCTCCCTACCCAATTCAGCATAACCAGCATCCTGCCATACACCCTCAATTTCCAGCCCAACCCAATCCTAATCCCAATAACGAACCGGTTCAACTAATTCAGATCATAGAAAATCCAAAACCCAATGCCGAACAAAAACAGTGCAACAAATTGAGGTTAAGATCAAGACATGCCATATTACCTATAGAGGCCACAACTCCACCTCAATCCCAAGTTGAAACCTCCACAGAACCTAGCCTAACGAATATAACAGAAACGGGTAAAGATAAGGAAATAATTGATCAACAAAGACCTGAAGAACTTAGAGTGACTCCGCCTCCATTTCCTGAGAGATTAAACCTACCCAAGCCTATAATCACTCCAAATTTTGACATCCTAGGGGAATTAAGAAACCTTTGTATCAAAATTCCTCTTCTCCGGGCCATCCAAGACATTCCCATCTATGCAAAGACAATCAAAGAATTATGTGGAAAAAAAAAATTAAGAAAACAATGGATGCACACACCGTTCATGTGGTAGGATCACTATCTGACTTGTTGTTAGGTAGGGAATCACCTGTAAAATATGAAGACCTAGGAAACCCCATTGTAACTGTGCAAATTTCTAGACACTCATTTCCAAACACATTGGTTGACCTGGGGGCAGCCATTAACATCCAAATTACAGGAGCTTGCAAAAAACTTGGCATATCAGCTTTATAACCTACAACCACACTTCTGGAACTAGCTAACAGATATGTTATCAGACCAGAAGGTATAGTGCAAGACATCATGGTCTCTGTGGACTCATGGGAATACCCAGCTGATTTTATAGTCATTAATCCAAAAAACAAGATGGAAGGGCACCCATTGATTCTTGGGCGGCCTTGGCTGGCCATAGTAGATGCTTACATAGGCTATCGAGCAGGTAGCATGACTATCACTAGAGGAGACTCCATAAAAAATATCATTATTTATCCGCCGGCCAAACCAAGTCTGCCCACGGTAAAAATTCACAAACACCCAGATGCATATTGGGAGAAAACATCCGTCCACCTCTGACACTAGTAGAAGCTCTCGAATTCAAGGATAAAACTGAAGATGATGTGATTAATAACTTTATGAATTAGTCACCCAAGCCTAAAAATCTGAAATGCCAAATGTTGAAAACAGTCCTCAAACATGAAGATCAAGACGATCCTATGACGGACTTCGAGACTCAACATATCTCCACAATTGTTGTTCATAACAGCATACCTATTGAGATCCAGCCAGGAAAGGTTCTGAATATTAATGGCAGCTTGGATGACAACCAAAAGCAGAAACTCATAAAAGTCCTCCAGAAGCACCAAGGTGCATTTGCGTGGGACTACCAAGACATGAAGGGTTTGGACCCACAACTATGCACGCACCACATCTATACTGATAGGGAAACACACCCCGTTAGAGAACCCCAATGAAGATTAAACCCGTACTTAAAAGAGATCGTAAAAGAGGAGCTGCAAAAACTATTAGATGTAAATTTCATTTATCCTCTTTCAGATAGAAAATGGGTCTCCCCTCTGGTGGTTGTCCCTAAAAAGAATGGGAAGTGGAGAATATGTGTAGATTACATAGAATTAAATAAGGCAACACAGAAAGACCATTTCCCCCTTCCTTTCATTGACCAAGTCCTTGACACATTGGCTGGGAAACGGTTCTTCTCCTTTCTTGAAAGATTCAGTGGATACAATCAAATCCAAATAGCTCCCGAAGACCAAGATAAGACAACCTTTACCTGCCCATGGGGCACTTTTTCTTACAGAGTTTTACCGTTTGGATTATGTAATGCCTCAGCAACATTTCAGAGAGCCATAATTAGCACTTTTTCTGACTTAATAAATGAAGGACTTGAAATCTATATGGATGATTTTACACCCTATGGGGAAGACTTTGATCAAGCTCTAGAAATGCTAGAAAAAGTGTTAGAACGATGTATTGCTACTAGAGTATGTCTAAGCAATGAAAAATTCCACATGATGATGACTGAAGGGGTAATCCTAGGTCACTACATTTCTGCAGCTAGAATACAGGTAGATCCGGCTAAAATAGAGGTAATCCTTCTGTTCGCCACACCTTGTACACAAACAGAGGTACCCAGTTTTCTAGGATATGCAAGATACTATTGCATATTTATAAAAAAAATCTCGCAGATAGCTACACCTCTGTATGCATTGACTGGGAATGTTGAATTCCATTGGACTGAAAAATGTGACACTGTTTTTACAGACTTGAAGAGGCTAGTCTCAACAGCACCAATCCTGTGAGGTCCTAACTGGAAACTACCCTTTCACATCTCTTCTGATGCATCTGATACAGCAATAGGAGTAGACCTTGGCCAAGAATAAGACCGAAAGTCTTATGTTATTTATTATATCAGCAAAAACCTTACTCCTACCGAATTAAATTATACAGTGACCGAAAAAGAATTTATGGCTGTCATTTATTCTATCAATAAATTCAGGCACTATATAACCGGATATCAAGTGTTCTTGTATACTGACCACTCTGCTATTATATATTTAGCTAATAAACCAATCACGAATGGGAGAATAACTCGTTGGATACTGTTGTTGCAGGAATTCGATATAACAATCAAATACCATATAGGGAAGGAAAACATGGTCGTAGACTTCCTGTCTAGAGTCCCCAAGACAGACGACACGTTAATAGTTGACGATCAATTCCCTGACGAACGGCTGTTTTATGTAGCGGTCAAAACACCATGGTATGAAGATGTGGCAAATTATCTGGCAGTGGGGAAGCTACCCAGACATTTAACGGCGAGAGAATGAAAATTGATTGTACAGCACAGCGCAAGATTCTTTTGGATTGGAGGATACATATTCCATACAGGGGCCGATATGCACATATGCAGATGCATAAGGGAAGACAAAATCTATGACGTCTTACGAGCCTGTCACGATGAACCCTATGGTGGCCATTTCGCAGAATGATGGACAGGGCATAAAGTGTTGCAATTAGGCTATTATTGCTTACGATTTTCAAATATGCAAAGAAGTATGTCCAGGCCTGTGATAGTTTCCAAAGAATAGGTCGCCCAGGCCAAGCTAATGAAATGCCGCTATAACCACAATTGGTGGTGGTACCATTTGAACGATGGGCGTTGGACTTCATTGGGCCATTTTACCCACCATCAAACCAGAAATCCCACATATTAGTTGCCACAGAATATGTCACCAAATGGGTAGAAGCAGTGGCCTTGTCAGGAGCCACAGAAGAATCAGTAATTAAGTTTCTCTTTGAACTATTCGTGTGATATAGCTTGCCAAGGGAAGTGATAACTGATGGGGGGGCATAATTCATAGGCAATAAGATCACATATACCTTAATAAATCAACATATCATCCACAAAGTTACATCTCCTTACCACCCGCAAGCCAATGGGTAAGTCCAAAGCACCAACAAATTCCTGGAGGCAATCCTTACCAAGGCGGTAGCAGCACACCGCCGGGACTGGACAACTAGACTACCAGAAGCCTTATGGGCTTATCGAACAACCTGGCGAAATACCACAAGATTTTCACCATATTAGCTAGTATTTGGGAGAGAACCTATCTTCCCTATTGAGTTCGAAATTAAAACTCTGAGAAAAGCCCAGGAAGTGGGATTGGACTTAACAGAAGCTCAAGCTAAGAGACTCCAGCAAATAAATGAACTGGATGAAATTTGACTGTTTGCCCTACCACGCACAACAATCATTCAACAACAGCGAGCCAAGTGGCACGACAACCTAATAAAGAGGAAGATATTTCAAAAAGGAGATTGGGCACTCCTCTATGACTCCAGATTCCAAGACTTTCTAGGAAAACTGCAAATAAGGTGGCTCGGTCCATATGAGATTCAGGAAGTACATAGCAATGGTACCCTCACCTTGACCACCATAGATGGGTCTGGTTCAACATTTTGAGTTAACGGGCACAGAGTACGCCTCTATCGCAAACCTCTCGCGAAAGAATCTTTCTGTCAACAGGCATGAAACGATCCCACCATCCAAGTTGTGGTGCACAGGGGTGATAACCCCACAAACTCAAGTACATGAGAGGTTTGACATCATCACTTGTAAATAATGTATATAATTTTTTTGTCTTGTCGTACATTCTTCCCATTTACAATTTATTTTCCTTGTAAGATTGTGTTTTTATTGCTGTTCAATTCGAAAACAGCTGTTGTCCTATCTTTGAACGGTTGCTGTTCAATTGAAAATCCATCCATTTTCTGTATTTTTTTATTTTTTATATTTGATTTGTGGATAGTTGATGTTCAATATTTGAATGACTGCTGTTCAGTTGAATTGAACATCCATTGGTTTTGTTTTTCTTTTTATTGTTCAATATTTGAATAGCTGATGTTCAGTCGAATTGAACAGCCATTGGTTGTGTTTTTCTTTTTATTGTTCAATTCACAAACAGCTGTCGTTCACTCTCTAAATGGTTGTCGCACAATTGAACAGCCATCTGTGGTGTTTTTATTTTTTGCTGTTCAATTCGGGAACAGCTGATGTTTAGTCTTTGAACAGTCGTTGATTCAACCAAAATTAAACAGTCGTTTTTACGTTTTTTACTTTGTTGTTCAATTTGTGGACAATTGTTGTTCAATCTTTGAACAGCTGGTGTTCAGTCGAACTGAACAGCTGTTCGTTGGTGTTTTTATTTTTGATGTTCAATTCGAGAATAGTTGTTGTTCAATCTTTGAACGGCCACAGTTCAACCAAATCGAACAGCTTTTTCCTGTGTTTTTAGTTTTTTTGTTCAATTTTTGGACAGTTGTTATTCAATCTTTGAACAGCTACTGCTCATAATTAAACAGTCGTTTTCGGCATTTTTATTTGTGTTGTTCAATTCGTGGACAGCTGTTGTTCAATCTTTGAACGGCTGCCGATTCAACCTCAATTAAACAGTCATTTCATGTTTTTAATTTTGCTGATCAATTCTTGAACAGTTGTTGTTCACTTCTTGGACGGTTGTTGTTCGGTCGAACTAAACAGTTGTTCACTGCTGTGTTTTTATTTTTGATGTTCAATTCGAGAACAATTGTTGTTCAATCTTTGAATAGCTGTTGTTCATGTGAATTAAACAATCGTTTTTGAGCGTTTTTTTAATGCCGAGCAATCTTTGAACAGTTGTTGCTCAATCTCTGAATAGTTGTTGTCCAACCAACTTAAATAGCCATTCTTTTTGTAATTGAGTAATCTTGAGTACGGAATGGTAGTTGGAAGAGAGAGGGAAAATGGTAAAATTACAAATATGATGGCCCTTTGGCACCATAATTCTTAAACAGGAAGCTAACATTATGCACACATGAAATAAAAGGCTAAGTCACCCACAGTTCAATTATGATATCATACAATACAGGTCCTTATGATGATATATATTTTTGCACTATTCGAGTAATATGTCCCTACAGCATGAAAAAATGGAACAATGGGTATTAATGGTATTGGTTTTTTTTCCGCTTCTTTCACCATCCCTCACTCTTAAGGAGTCAATGAGCCTCCCTCTATGTATAAAATAAATAAATAAAACAATCATTATGTGTTCATGCAAATCTTTAAGAGGATAGGGGATCTCATTACGAGCCAGCCTACCATGATCATAGGAATTTAACAAATGACATGCCCATTATGGCTACCACGCCAGGGTAATTACCTTCTCATCTACTAGAAGGATAGGAGGTCTCATCACGAGCCGCCCTGATCACTCTGTTACAATTCCAGTGAATGGCCATTAGGGAAATTTTGAGGTCTAAAATAGGCCTCCTACGGAAATAATAAAATAATAACTAAATCAATAAAATAACATTTATGAAATTGCAATTCACTTTTGCACCACAATCCATGTAACCATGGTTAAATTCAATTCAAAAGCTGTACCAAAATAAAATTAATAAAAAAATTGTATTGATGTGACTATAAATAAGAATGAGTGTTTCAAGAAAAAGTCATTATCATTGAACAACTAATGCATTTGTCCTTTGTACTTAAATAACATAAAATAAAATATAAATATAAATTCATAAATTCTTAATTATATAATATGTTATTAATTAAAATTTATATTATTTAAATTGTGTAATAACATGTAATTAATGTACTATATAAAAATAATATAATAAATGTAATATATTATTTTATGTATGAATTTTATTCAAAAAGTGTGAAATGACATTTATTATGAGTACTTTACTTTGACTTTAAAAGTACTTAGAGTACTACCATGGTTAACCATGAGTTCTTATCCACCCACCATTGAAAATGTGACAAGTAAGTACCTTTAACTCAAGCAATACCATCTCAACCATTAGGGATGATGTCATCCCCTAAAATGTGATTGGTTCTCATAAAGTGAATTTTGATTGTACATTTTCCTTAGGAGGCCCATTTTAGACCTCAAAATTCCCCTAATGATTGTGACTATCTGGCTACCACACCAGCACAGTGACCTCCTTATAGATCAAGATGTTACAATTCAAAAGGAAGTACTACATTTACATGCAAATCTTAAGAGAGGATAGGGGGTCTCATCACGAGCCAGCATACCATGTTCATAAGGGTGTAGCAAGTGACATGCTCATTATGGCCACCACACCAGGGTAATGACCTTCTTAATGACTTGAAGGATAGGAGGTCTCATCACGAGCCAGCCTGATCACTTTTCTACAACTCTAGTGAGTGGCACCATGGTTATCTGGCCACCATACCAGCATGGTGATCTCTCCATAAAATTGGCAAAACAACTATTCTTACATAAGGATCTTGGCTCATTTTTCGGGTTAAAATAGCAACCATGTCGAGGCTATGAATGCCTACTGGAAACAGTGGCTCTGCTTTTGGTATGAAAGTATGCTCCTTCAATAGATAATTGCTTTATATACACCTTGTCTTCCATTTTTCAACCACAAGCTATTACTCGAATTAGTAATAATTATGACCTACCATAAGAATAACTAACAAAGATATGTTTACATATTTTGAACTTCGAAATAACAACGCCAATCATTAATTGACTCAGTCTTGCTTCCGTCATAACTTTTCAGTCGTGCAATGACATCATATCGCAATAATGGCTATGTTATTTCCTCTCGCTTTCCGGTCACTTCCGTGCAAGATACAATTATGAAAGCTTCTAAATCTGACCTTTTTACCGCATATGTTAGTAATTACTCAACCGCTCATTCCTTCACACGCAAATTATCATTAAAAAATTCTGACATTCCCCTGTCTGCATTCATAAGCGACCAAATATCTCCTGTAATTGAGGGCGTGGGTGCCCTTTCTTCAAGGGAGGGGGTGTAATTGGCCTTAATTCGGAAAGCATGTGAAATCCCTGCACAAATCGCGTTAGACACATCGATAAGACCAGAGGAACACTATAATTAAGGCATGAAGATTATCTACGCAGAGCCGCAATATCTTTTCCACTTGCAGACAACATCCAGTTGAAACAACAGAACCAAGAAGAAAAATAATCAGAGGAAATACCCTTCGAAGCGAGCCTGCAAACTTTCCAATTTCAGAGGTAGCGAGTGCCATCCTCCAGTGAGCTGGATGGCTGACATATGTACACAGACTACAAGGATTCAACATGAGAATTGCAATCGAATTTCTGCAAAATATGCAGGAAGGGAAAACCAGAGTTAAAGGTCGAACTATACCAGTTACAGAGGGAATTATCGCGGAAGTTTCTGGAATACCAGCATAAGGAAAAATATGGGCATAGAAGCATCTCCTCCTAAGAGAAGCAGTAGCAGCATACCAAGACCCGGATGAACCGTTGGAACAAAAAAATAGAGGGATTAACCCTGCCTCTTTACACCAACCATGGTAGGAGTTGGCAGCATTCATCTAGAATTTTATTACATGCGAAGGACATCGGGATGTGGTAAAACCTCGACAGCACAAAATTTTAGCTGCACTTAAACAAAAAATTTCAATTAATCTACCTACCTTTTTGAATTTTTTATTGCATGATACTGTTGTTCGATTGAGGAAAGCCAAGAATCCCCAAGCAGTGGTTAATCACCAGGGGTTAATAAAACTAATCATCATTCATGAGCTAGATAGGCAGTAGATAGCATGGGATAATTTCGTTAACCCTGAGGCACAGGAACCAGAGATAAACCCTGACAGCACCAAAATTGAGCCCCCCAGGGTAAATACACCAAGAAGAAAAAGGACCCGAACCTCAACGTTAGAGCCAAGCAGGCAAAATGGTCCAAAACACCCCAAGGAACCTCGAACCTCATGGAGGAAGTAGAACCATCCCATGCACCCTTGCAAGACTTCGAGGACGAAATGGCCCGAGTCCTAGGACAAATAAGGACAAACTATGAATTGAGAAACCCATTGGAAGCAAGGGAGCAAGAGGAACTTTCTGATAAATCTGCCACCCCCAGCAGCTCTGGTCACACTAACATCTTACCTGACCAAGAGGAACTGCGAGATGATGAGGCTCTGTCTCCTATCGATAATTACAAAGTGTATAGTGATGGACAGGCAGAGGAGAGATTGGAATCACAGGATCATTTAGGTGACATTGTCCTTGTGGAGCAGAGCACACACACAGAGACAGCCCCTTTGTCACCAGGAGGTAGCATCGCTCCTCCTAGTCAGGACCCTCACATTGAGGTAAATTCTAAAGATGTAATCAGAAACACCATTTTAGACGCTATCCCTGAAAAGGGGAATTCCGCTCCCCTACCACCTGCTGAAATAAGGACAGGTGAAGATTCAGATGAAAGGAGAAGTGAGAAACTAAGAAGGACCTGCAAGAGATTGAATAAATTGGTAAAATATATGAGAAAACAACTGAAAAAAGAAAGAAGGGCCCGGAAGCCAAAGAGAGAAACCTCTATTGCAGGAACTCAAATAGAACCAGTAAATACTGTCGAAAGCGAAATGCAAACTGACTTAGCCAACACCGTGGAAACTGAAATACAAACCAATTTGATAACTACTACTGAAACTGAAATACAGACCAACCTAGTAGACACCACTGAGGTTGAAGTGCAGAAAGAACTGGAAAACGCCATCGAAGCCTCCACCCAAACTGAGCAGAAGGTTACAGAGGAAAAGGGGACCCAAACAGAGGAAGCCCCTACCTATGCCCATCTAGTAGAGAAAGCTTCCAACTAGAAATTACGCAAT
Source organism: Pinus albicaulis (assembly GCA_034641835.2). Lineage (NCBI taxonomy): Eukaryota > Viridiplantae > Streptophyta > Pinopsida > Pinales > Pinaceae > Pinus > Pinus albicaulis. The sequence continues at coordinate 33,242 of JAXQQM020070968.1, read as the reverse complement.
GAACTAGTGCAAGTGGGGCATGAACTAACACAATGCTGGAAGGAGGTGGTGCCATTACAAGAATATCAGGCACTGCTAAAAAAGGTCACTGACCTCTCCGCCACAAAAGATGAGACATTCACCCAGCTTAGAGGAGAGCAGGCAAAGGTTAAAGTGGTACAAGAGCAGGTGGAGCAAGATAAGAAGAAAATATCTACAATTTTCTCTCTATATAATGATGCGCTATCATGTAAATCTCCAACAACCAACTATGCCTTGTTCCTAACAGAATGTTATTTACTCTTGAAAGTTAAAGCTGTCAGGGCAAGAAAACCCACTACTTTTAGGACCATAGAAGAATTTGTCCATTGTTGTAACGATCAGGATGAACAGGTCCAATGCCTCTTGTGTGAGCTTTACATGCATAACTTATTCTTATAAGAAGACACGGACAGCAACCCTAGCCCCTTAATAGGGATGTGCAGCTGCAAGCCTTCCTTTCATTTGCTAAAAACCAGATTAGGTGGGCCAAAGCCTACGGCATCTTCCAAAAAAGAGAGCATAGTCTAGATTTATGAGTCAGGGGGGAGCCTATGAAACCCCTGCAGCTAATAATCCAGCACAAAAACTTCATGAGAAGGTAAGGTGTGAGGACTAGGCTGGGACCCATCCATAAAGATATGTAATATTTCAAATCTGGAACAGCTCAACAAGCCTGCTGAAATAACGCACTTCTGAGAATTCTGTGCACAGAAATGAGTTTTCAACTCCTGGATCCCTTAGATCATCTCATCTAAGATCTAAATCCAAAAGGAGAGAAAAAACAAAACAGACTAGGTGGGTTAAACAGATCTCCCACAAACTAGTCTAGCTAAAAAACACCCAAAGAGAGGGGCTACAGCTATATGCAAAGGACTGCTTAAGAAATAACGCGGATCCACTGAAGCATAGTAGTAGGCTGATATGGAGGTTCAGAAATCATATGTATAACAGCAAATCAGATGTACTCTACAGCCCATACATTATACAAGAGAAATAATAAGATTATACAGGAAAAATCCTCAGAAATGAGGTGCTACAACCACAAGAAAAGACTGCATAAACATGACAGCGTTATTTTTAGGGCCTGAAGCAGCAGTTTATTAATAATCAGATCTAGAGCAGATCTGTACATAAAAATTTAGATCTAATACAGATCTGTGTACAAGAAATGCTCATTTATACATTCCCCTTGGGGTTTTGTGCAAAACATGAAGCAAAAAGAGTAGATCTGAGATCTAAAGTTGCAGATCTACAAAAATCTTCAAAAATTTCTGAAGCATGCAATAGGATAGCAAATTAGATCTGAAACAAACATGGATTGGATGGCCAATCCATGGATCACCACAGTGAGAGGAAGAATCCTAACACTGGAGATCTCTCCTCCAAAATGCAAACAAAACACACCTCTCCTTTGCAAATAACGCAGTCCAGGGAGATAAACTGAATTGTAGGTTCTGAGAAAGCTTTGGCCTGATGCCAAGGTCTAGATCTGAAGCTCAATCACCTAATGCACTCTTACAGGAGGTTAAAAGACACACTCACTAAGAAGAGCCACTAGTATAGTCTAGATCTGATCATATCTAGTGTCTTCCACTGCTGCAACTCACAAGGATAACCCAACCCTCAACAGGATCATCGTTGTAGGTGTAAGGTGAAGCTTGGCCCAACCCTAATAGTGGACAAGATAGCACAAGTCTCCTCCAAGAGCTGCTCAAGGAAGAAGGTGGGATTCCTAAATAGGAAGACCCAACAAGGGATGTCTAAGCAGACAATACTTTCAGAAAATAATATCTTCAACAACCCTTTCATGTTGCTCTCCTCCTCCTTTTATAAGATTGGAGTCTTGTCAAAACCCTAAACCACTTCATTAGTTTAGCCTCTTTCACATGTAAAACCTCCTTCTAGAACTGCTTTTTCCCTCCAAGAGGTTCAATGCATCTAAACTGCACTGTAGATATGGTTATGGTTGACTTGGTCAAGTGATCAACCTCTTCCATACTCAAGGTGTCTTCATTTTAACTGGTTAGCTTGATTTCCATTCACATTGAGCTGTCTTTATTTAGGATCCACTCTTTGAGAATAAATGTTGTTGACTTGGTCAAACTTGACCTTGTCCACATAGTTTAAACATGGTTCACACATGTGGATGCTTGATCTGGTTATTTCATGATCCCTTTTCACACCATGAGAGATTTTTATTCATTCTTGAGCAAATTATGAGCCTCCTTGCGCAATTATTCATCCATCTAGATTTCAAAAGAAAAAATAATATTCCTATTAGCTGTAAGCTCATTTAGGAATATTACAGTCTCCCCCTCCCAAATGTTTCTTATCCTCAAGCAACTGCAAGGGTGCTGCAAAAATATCCCCTTCTTCTCTTGTGTCCTCCTCATCCAATAGTCTCCACCATTGCTCTGAATTTTCTGCAATATTTTTGTCTTCCAATGGTCCTTCCTCAATGTGCAAGTTTGCCCTTGGTGAGTAAACCCAATGGCTCTCATCATGAAAGAATGGAAGGTTGTTATGGAAACCTTCTTTCTGATCCATGGCCTCCTCAAGATAGAAGTGATGACAATAATGGGGAGTTTCATTATTCATGAAAGTCTCCCATCTCCATGCTATCATCCAAATGAAGTGGATCACCTTCCAGCTTGGAAATCCATAGAAAAACTCCTCCCCAATACATACGAGAGGCATGTTCCCAACAAACATATGGTTCACTTTACAAAGAGACAAGTGATTTATCATAGTGGCCATAAAATATCTCATGCTCCCATTGAAGCATGCAGTGCAAAAAGAGTGGGGAACCCCTTCCTCCAAGGACACACCCCACCAATGTGCCTCTCCTCCAACCATGTTCCTAGGAGTAAGAACAATTTCAACATATGGAATCATGATTAGAATCATGCTAGCTGACATGTATGATAAATGAGAAGGAAGATGTTCCCTCATGTGCAACCAGCGCAGTTTTATCCTCGACTGCCATAGAATAAGAGATGACAAGTGCCTCTCCCAACAATTGTTTGTTGCCTCATCCCTTCTGAATTCTTGGAGAAATTGCATCATAGTTGGTGTAAAATAATCACACCATGAAGAATATAATAGCTTTCCAAGATCCTCCAAGGAATGACCTGCATCAACATAGTTCATGGCCTTGAGTGGCCCATGAAACCCATCATAAATAATTCCCCCTTTTGGAGCAATGTTCTGCAAAGGAGTGTTAAAAAAATATAAGCATATAGGAGATACATTATAATATTCAGGAAGACAAGTTTCTCTATATATTTGTTTTACATCATTGGGGTAACTCATGGATGAGTTCCCTCTCACACTCAATGAGTAAGGAGGTGTGAATGATGGCTCTTCCCAAGAGCTATGTTCCTCCTCATCTACCAAGTAATCCATGCACATCTTCATATGAGATTGCACCTCTTCCTTGAAACCTTCCCATATGAATCCACCCAAGAGAGTATGATATGCTCTAATGAAACTACTAGGTTTGGAAAGAAGGATCTCATAGGTTGCATCTAGTAGTCTCTCCTTAAGCTTGGAATAACTTACCAAAAGGATAAGATTATAGAAATAGATGACCCCATCAACTACCTTGAACCTCTTATCCACTACTTCCCCATCAAGAACCCCACATGTGAAAAGGTCCTTGGAGTATTCCATCATGAGTTGGGAATCCCAATAAGGATCTAGACTTCCCAAAAATGACAGCAATGTAGAGGTCTGAAATAATACCCCTGTCATATCATGGCTCCCTTATTTGACATCCTTGATATCAAAATTACATGTTGGAGCATCACAATCTCCCTTTTGATGCCTCATTTGCAGTTGATCTTGCTCAAGACAAGATTGAAGCATATGGAAATCAACTTCCCCTCAGAAAGTCCTTGTCTTCCAAAACTTCCTCATTTTGGCCCATGTATGCAAGAGGGTTAGCATCCCCTTGCCATGTTTAGAAATATTCTTTCATGGGCTGCCCCAAAGACATGGAGTTACCATGTGTCCTTGTTGAGTCTCAAAAGTGTTCTCCATATTCATACATATTTCTATTATGTCATAACCATTTAGCTCTTATTTCATAGCCATTTGACCTAAAACCCTACATCAAGTAACCATTTTCATAAATATATGGGTTAGGATCCTTGTTTTCCAAAGTTATTTATTTTATGTATTTTAAGTGAATTTATGATTAGAAACTAGAAAATTAACATAGTTTCATATATCTATATATGTGTTATGAGTTTTGTGACATGTGTAGGTCAAAAGGAGACTTCTAGAAGACCTTTATGTGGCACTCTAAGGCCAAATTCGAATTTGATTGGAGAAGATTATGGGATCAAGAGGATATGTGTCTCACTTCCTTGTTGTATTGAAACTCTAAGAGGATATGTGTCTCATCTCTTAGTTGTGTTGAAACTCTATAAAGACATGTGTCTTATCATTTCCTATTTTGATTGTAACTCTAGAGATGGAGGGAGAGATTCATGGACTCCCATTAATGAGATGACTCCTCATATTTTGTATAAATAGGAGAAGCTTTCTCTTATCATAAGTAATGAGGAAGTAATGAAAAATTAGGAGAATAGGAGAAAGGAATAGAGAGTCTTTTGTAACAAAGTTCAAGATGGAATGGGATGTAGATTTGTGAGTTCTTTTTAATAGAGAAATTCAGTTCTTTGATCATGTTTTGATCATATCTTCAAGGAGCTAAGGACTACACCAAATTGGTAGCAGAGGGCCCTTGCTATCCAAGGAGGCTTCTACATGTTTTCTAGATAAGTTGTTTTCAATTTTGTTTTGTCATATTTCCTTACTTAGATTGCTTTTTGAAATCATAGCTTTTAGCATAATTTTTCATGGCAGTCCGGGCATTTGCATATAATTTTATAATGACTAATGACATGGAATCCATCTTGTCCTTCTGCTAATTTACTTTTCTTAGTTTTTGTTTAATTCCAACACTATTTGTTTATTTCAGTCTTGCACATTTGCTTTAGTAGTTAGATTTAGATATTAAGCTGCTCATGTCATTTTCAGTTACCTCCGAAAGCCATAGTTGGACTAATGGCGAGGGATTGAAGTATGAGTGTGTAGTTTGATATTAGTTTACTTTTCTGCAAGATAGATATATTAAATTGCTCATTTCATTTTCATTTACCTTCGAAAGCCATAGCTGGACTAATGGCGAGGGATTGAAGTATGAGTGTGTAGTTTGATATTAGTTTACTTTTCTGCAAGTTAGATATATTAAATTGCTCATGTCATTTTCAGTTACCTCCGAAAGCCATAGCTGTACTAATGGTGAGGGATTGAAGTATGAGTGTGTAGTTTGATATTAATTTATTTTTCTGCAAATTAGATATCAAATTGCTCAAGTTGTTTATGATTACCTCTGAAAGCCATAGCTAGACTAATGGTGAGGGGTCAGAATATGAGTTGATGTAATTTGATTTTAGTTTTACTTTACTTGCAATCTTTTCTTTGAGTACAGTTTCTTTTGTGTTTAGACAGTAGCAAGGATAATGGTTTTCATGATCAATAGTTCATTGTTTGTTTAATTAGAATAGTGACACATTTTCATTTCCTTTTAATTTTGTCATTGTATGTTTCAAAATCCTTTTGAAGTTTGAAGTTTGGTAAATCATTATAAATGACATCATTGCCTTGAATATTCATAACCATACTTGTCTTTTAGAATTTCCATCTCACATTAGGAAACCAACCAAGATCAATAAAAATCCAAAAACGACAAAAAGTAAGAGATAGGTTATCTTGCACAAATAGTGCGCCACACTTCGTCAGCTTACGAATCCCTGGTTGATAATTTATGTTAGCAATTTAGGACACACTAAATTGACCAAACATTTTGGCGCCGTTGCCGGGGAAGTGTAACTAGGTAGCCTTATTTCTTACATCTAAAAAAAAAAAATTAATAATTCTTGAGTATGCTCTCCTCCTGCACTTTGTGTGATCTGGAGGATCAGAAAAAGGATTGTTATGTAAAAAAAAAAATTAATAATTCTTGAGTATGCTCTCCTCTTGCACTTTGTGTGATCTGGAGGATCAGAAAAAGAATTGTTATGTGAAAAAGAAAAAAAAAAAGAGACAAAATAAAACTTCATCATTTCAATTGATTCAACAATTTAAAAAAAAAAATTGTTTTCATGAAAAACTTTGATTTCAATAAATTGTTTTGTTTAATGAATATATATGTGTATTTTTAAATTTTTGAAAATATAACATATATAATTTTATTAAACAAATCAATTAAAAAAAATGAAAATAAAAAAATAAAAAATAAAAAAATTAAATTGTTTTGTTACTAAGATATATATGTATATTTTTTATTTTTGAATATATATATATATATAATTTTAATAACAAATCATTAAAAAAAAATTAAAAAAAAAATCAATAAATTGTTTTGTTTAGTAAATTATATATGTATATTTTTAATTTTTCAAAATAAAACATGTGTAATTTTATTAACAAAAAAAAGAAAAAAAAAAGAGACAAAACAAAACCATAACAAATCAATAAACAAAATGAAATGGCCATGGCATTTTGAAAAAAAAAATGAATTACTCTCAATAGAAAACATAAAAATTCAATGATGGAATTGAATGCAGAACTTGAATTTTGCTAAGATTCAAACCTACTTGCTTGAGAAGTCGAGAGTTGTGCAACAGTCTCAAAGTGAACGGTCATATCATATATTTTATCAAGTTTTGTGCTGGGGCTCCGCCTCCTTTGAGAGAACGTCTAAATTTAAGACCAGTTGAGGAGTACCGCTATTTGAACCAGAGTAATTATCTGACTATTGATGAAGTCGATGATGCTCAGAAGATCGAAGAAATGATGGAAGCTTTGAATGTGGTCCAGATCAGTAAAGATGATCAAGAAAATGTATTTGTGATGCTTGCAACTGTATTATGGCTTGGAAACATCAGATTTTTTTGTTTCTGATAGTGAAAATCACGTGGAAGTTGAAAATGATGAAGGAGTTAGAGATGCTGCAAAGCTTGCCCGTGAATGTGAGATTAACCTTCAGAGCATCTTTTCGTCCATTCCCGTAGATGAAAGGGGGAATTATGCTTCTGAACAGTCCAGGGATGAAAACAATGATGCACATGAAACGCAATTTTGAACCACGTTCTGAGAAAAACGATTTTTGCGAGAGCATCTCCAGAAACACAACTTTATTTGACACGTCAATTTCAAACACGTTTTCTGATCGATTGAGGATGAATTTTGAAAACTGAGACATGGGTTTTTTCGCCAACGTGGTCAATTAGATAACCCAAAAATCGTTTTACGAAATTCGTGGCGGTCTGGGAGAATTTCTCGGTTCTTTGAAGGCCATTTTTCCCTGCCGCGTGAGGAAAAACAGTTTTATGTTTGCACAGTGGAGAGTTTGAACGGCACTTTGCTTGATTTCAGCCATAATTCGGTTTCCTGATCTCCAGGAAGAAGAATCCAAGTTGAACACAAATTCTATCAACCTTGAGCAACGTGGATTCCAGATGTTTATGACTCGCTTGAGACTGCTTAGAGATCATGTTCATTCCACTCGTATCGCATTTGTTGAATTTGTAATGGCTGAAAGTGCCATACTTGCATTGAACTTAGTGGTGCAATTGTGAGATCTTTGCCTATAAGGATAAGTCCATCAAAGACACCAGTACGCCCCCGCATCCTCCATCCTACCATGCATTAAAGAATTACTAGAAGCTACACTGCAATGCTTGTGAATCATATGCATTGTTCTTTTTGAGTTTGAGCAAATGATATTTTAGTGGGAAGTAATGGTGTTCTGGAGTTCGCTTGTATACAATAGGAGAATGGCATTCCTGTTTTTAGTTTTTATTTTTAATTTTCTTATTTAATAAATTGTTTTGTTTAAATTATATATGTATATATATATTTTTTTAAATGTAACATATATAATATTTAAAAAAAAAAAAATTGTATTTTTCAATTTTGTTATTTAAAAATAAAAATAAAAATAAATTGCATTTCTCTTTTTCAATTTTGTTATTAAAAAAAAAAAAAATCAATAATTTTGAATCAATGAAATGAATAAGTTATTTGCTCATTTTTTTTCTGAAGGTGTTGATTAATTTTGGACTGATGATGAAAGATGAATGGCTAACTTTTTATTCAAGATTTTTAGCTACAGAAACCATCGACATTCTGCAGCTAAAGTCCAATTCCGCAGCTGTTCTCCAATTCCGCAGCTAAAGTCCAATTCCGCAGCTGTTCTCCAATTCCGCAGCTGAAAAACCTCATTGTTCAAATCAGCCTAACTTTCTCATACAAAATCAGATTTTGATGATTCAAGTATCGTTGGAAAGGTCTCAACAAGATCTACACAATGAGAAATTCATCATTAGAGTTTTAAATGGTAAATAATGAAATAAATTGCTGAAAAGAAGCTACATTCAACTTGAGGCACTAATTCCAAAACAGGTATAAATTCTTTTGATTTTTCCTTTGAGAACTTGTTTCATTAATACAAATTCTTAGTTTTGTGTGTAAATATCATAACTAGAGAGATCGATCACCTCTCTCCTTTGATAATCTTACATTCCATTGCAGAAGAAGTATTAGTTTTTTTTGCAGGTTCCAGGAGGAAGGACAAATGACTACAAGAGAATGGTGTCTCTCTAAGAGACCAATTTGTTTCATAAGAGGATAATCAGCAACAAAGAGGAAATATGCTGATGCAAAATCAGATCCAAACACTTGAAAAACTTTCAGATACTATTGTCTCCATCACATCCATACCTCATAATAAACCATTCACCTCATTTCACTTCATGTTTTCCATTTACATTCACAGCCACTTTCCATTTCTTTTTGTCCATTCATAACTCACAAATAAAAGCAAGAGGCTCATTCGCATGCTTATTTCCCATTGCCATTTCTACTCTCCATTGCCATCTTCCATTTTCATTTTCCATTTCTTGTCATTTTCATTCCGCAAATAAGCCCTGCTTCAATGCAAATTATTGAGTCCATAGTCCTTTGAGTCTAAGTTCTTTGTAAAAACATCTTGAGGCTTGCATGCCTTAATGGCAAGTTCTCATGCTGACAAACAATGGGAATACATTAATGTCCCTTGTTCGTCAGATCTTCTAGGTGACTCGACATCAGCAAAATTATTCGTACCTAGCAAGATGTGTTTGGACATCTTGACTCTCATTGTCATCAATGGTGAGAGTTCTCGTGTTGACTAGTGGCATCCATTAATGGCCACTAAGTCAACAATTTCCTACTATGTTCGACATCAGAACATCTTTTCACATAGTAGGAATTATGCCAATGAGTTTTGGAGACATGAAGACTATTATTTTCAGCATTTTGGAGCAGATTCAGCAAGTTTTAGTAGAAGCAATAAAAAGTCATCTCATCTCTTTATCCATGACTCCTCTTATTCAGCCACTTGAAGAAGAATATGATCAGAATTTTGTAGCCACCACACATACACAATTCATCCACATTTAAGGTAAGTAAAGGTATGTTGTTTTCTAATTTTTAGTCATGTAATTCATTAGAATGCTAAAATTGTAACTTTGGAAAAATTCCTCACTCCCTTTTCCACATTGTCATATCTTTAGTTGGGGGGGGGAAGGGACATCATTTCATATCCACGTGTCATACACTATCACACATTTTCATTTCATTTCCACCCACATATACTTCCCAACCAACTGTTGTTGCAACATGATCCAAAAGATTATATGCCTTTCAAATGATCAATTCATTGATGAAGTAATTGATTCTAAATGTTTTCATGAACTTTGATGCAACAAAGAAAATAAAGCATTGTTACACAAGAACCAATGCTTCGAAAAAAAGAAAAAAAAAATGGTTGTCACACAAGAACCAACAATTGAAAAAAAAAAAAAAATGTTGCAATCAAATGTATTATACTTTGCCAAAAAAAGAAAATATCAAGAAGCAAAGTTTGGAATGAATCTATATGAGTCAAAACTCATAAAAGATCAACTCATGAACAAATGAATCATTGCAATAGTTGCATGAGGACATGCAACAACTTCAGTTGGGGGGTATGTTGAATCTCAAAAGTGTTCTCCATATTCATACATATTTCTATTATGTCATAACCATTTAGCTCTTATTTCATAGCCATTTGACCTAAAACCCTACATCAAGTAACCATTTTCATAAATATATGGGTTAAGATCCTTGTTTTCCAAAGTTATTTATTTTATGTATTTTAGGTGAATTTATAATTAGAAACTAGAAAATTAACATAGTTTCATATATCTATATATGTGTTATGAGTTTTGTGACATGTGTAGGTCAAAAGGAGACTTCTAGAAGACCCTTATGTGGCACTCTAAGGCCAAATTCGAATTTGGTTGGAGAATATTATGGGATCAAGAGGATACGTGTCTCACTTCCTTGTTGTATTGAAACTCTAAGAGGATATGTGTCTCATTTCTTAGTTGTGTTGAAACTCTAGAAAGACATGTGTCTTATCATTTCCTATTTTGATTGTAACTCTAGAGATGGAGGGAGAGATTCATGGACTCCCATTAATGAGATGACTCCTCATATTTTGTATAAATAGGAGAAGCTTTCTCCTATCATAAGTAATGAGGAAGTAATGAAAAATTAGGAGAATAGGAGAAAGGAATAGAGAGTCTTTTGTAACAAAGTTCAAGATGGAATGGGATGTAGATTTGTGAGTTCTTTTTAATAGAGAAATTTAGTTCTTTGATGTTGTTTTGATCATATCTTCAAGGAGCTAAGGACTACACCAAATTGGTAGCAGAGGGTCCTTGCTATCCAAGGAGGCTTCTACATGTTTTCTAGATAAGTTGTTTTCAATTTTGTTTTGTCATATTTCCTTACTTAGATTGCTTTCTGAAATCATAGCTTTTAGCATAATTTTTCATGGCAGCCCGGGCATTTTCATATAATTTTATAATGACTAATGACATGGAATCCATCTTGTCCTTATGCTAATTTACTTTTCTTAGTTTTTGTTTAATTCCAGCACTATTTGTTTATTTCAGTCTTGCACATTTGCTTTAGTAGTTAAATTTAGATATTAAGCTGCTCATGTCATTTTCAGTTACCTCCGAAAGCCATAGCTGGACTAATGGCGAGGGATTGAAGTATGAGTGTGTAGTTTGATATTAGTTTACTTTTCTACAAGTTAGATATATTAAATTGCTCATGTCATTTTCAGTTACCTCTGAAAGCCATAGCTCGACTAATGGTGAGGGATTGAAGTATGAGTGTGTAGTTTGATATTAGTTTACTTTTCTGCAAGTTAGATATATTAAATTGCTCATGTCATTTTCAGTTACCTCTGAAAGCCATAGCTGGAGTAATGGGAGGGATTGAAGTATGAGTGTGTAGTTTGATATTAGTTTCTTTTTTTGCAAATTAGATATCAGATTGCTCAAGTTGTTTATGATTACCTCCGAAAGCCATAGCTAGACTAATGGTGAGGGGTCAGAATATGAGTTGATGTAATTTGATTTTAGTTTTACTTTACTTGCAATCTTTTCTTTGAGTACAGTTTCTTTTGTGTTTAGACAGTAGCAAGGATAATGGTTTTCATGATCAATAGTTCATTGTTTGTTTAATTAGAATAGTGACACATTTTCATTTCCTTTTAATTTTGTCATTGTATGTTTCAAAATCATTTTGAAGTTTGATGTTTGGTAAATCATTATAAAAGACATCATTGCCTTGAATATTCATAACCATACTTGTCTTTTAGAATTTCCATCTCACATTAGGAAACCAACCAAGATCAATAAAAATCCAAAAACGACAAAAAGTAAGAGATAGGTTATCTTGCACATATAGTGCGCCACACTTCGTCAGCTTACGAATCCCGGATTGACAAATTAAATGTAGCAATTTAGGACACACTAAATTGACCAAACAGTCCTCATGCTCATGCCATCATAGACTTCTGATTTCTCCTCTCTCAATGCAAATAGCTTATTGGAAAATAGCAATGCCCCTTTCAGGAAATTGCTCACCTCTCTTCGGAATTCATGATAGATTCTCTGCGTTGCGCTGGCTTCTCCCAAGGCTCCCTCCTTAGCCAAGTATGCAAATGTTGCCCATAGTTGAGAGAACACTTTATTTTCCCTCCAATCAAGAGGTTCTCCTGGTGAAATACCTCCTTGCAAAGAGGCATCGAGGCATAGAGTAGGATGTGGATGTAGGTGGACAGATTTTCCCCTACCATTAGTGCATAGGTCATCTTTCCTTATTTATTCTTCCAAGCTTTGAAACAGAGAAGGGTTCATGCTCTCCATCTTGTGATGCCCTTCCTGCTCTTTTCCTCCTTCTATCTTCAAGATCTCATCATTTGGAAATGATGGTACATTATGCTCATGTGTTATGCTAAGAGCTTTATGTGTGAGATATTTGGGAACTCCTTGCAAGAGTGCAAGAGTTTCTTCCCTTGGAGCAAGTGCTCCATCCTCCTCTCCAAGAAGTGCTTGAGGTGTCTTTTTTGTGACTGCGTTATCATCTCCTACCTTCCCCTCCTCCTCTTCAATAACTGAAATTTTCTTATCATCAACAAGAGACCTTAGATCTTGGTCATCTATTGAAGGAGAAACCTTCATGCTTTCCTCTTGAGAAGAGAACCCTTCATCCAATGGAGATCTTGCCCTTGGAAATACATCAAACAAACTTACACCTTCTTCCATGGTTTTCAGAAATGGAGTTGGATTCATAGACTCTTCCAACTCATACAAAATATTTGTTTGATATGGTTTGATAGTGTTAATAGAAGATGTTACACATGGAGCTCCATCAAACCTTTCCACTAATCTTTCAATAAACCTTGCATAAGTAGGTGTACTTTCATTCCTTAAGGAAAAGGACTCAAACAACCACCAAGCATATGCTTTACTTTCAAAATGCAGCGCTGCTACTTTTATGGCTTCAATTTTTGAAACTTGGTGTTGCTGCACAAAGTTGTCTAGCTCCTCCACCCAAACCCTGACTGGACATTTAGGTGATCCATCAAAAGTAGATATAAATAATCTACCCACATCATGTTGCTTCCCCTTTGTGCTTCTGTCCTCCTTGATCTTTCAGAATCCTTGGAAGTTCAATTCATCTTTGAACTCCTTAGATTGACCTTCATACTCTTGCAAATTCTCTCCAAGAGTCTCCTTCTTGGGTACACCTCCTTTCTTCCTCTTCATGAAGAAATCACTGATAGAACATTGAAGATTTGGCGATATGGCTGAGTGCACATATCCATGAGATGAGGATTCAAAATTTTCCTCATGTATATATCTTGTAGATTTGATCAGAATTTCTTCCTGCTCTCGAAACTCTCTAGGAGTTTCACTGCTCCTTCTCTCTTCTTCTTGTTCAACCTCCTTGGACAGGTTCTTACTGGATCTAAAAAGTGATGAGAGTAAGCTCATCCTTTTCATCATTATGACCTTGCTCTTTTCTTTATAGCACTTTGGCTTGAAGTCCACAGGTTGAGCCAAAGATCTTGCTCTGATACCACTGTAATATTCCAAATCTGGAACAGCTCAACAAGCCTGATGAAATAACGCACTTCTGAGAATTATGTGCACATAAATGAGTTTGTAGCTCCTAGATCCCTTAGATCAACTCATCTAAGGTCTAAATCCAAAAGGACAGAAAAAACAAATCAGACTAGGTGGGTTAAACAGATCTCCCACAAACTAGTCTAGCTGAAAAACACCCAAAGAGAGGGGCTGCAGCTATATGCAAAGGACTGCTTCAGAAATAATGCAGATCCACTGAAGCATAGTAGTAGGTTGATATGGAGGTTTATAAATCAGATGTATAACATCAAATCAGATGTACTCTACAGCCCATACATTATACAAGAGAAAGAATAAGACTATACAAAAAAAATCCTCAGAAATGAGGTGCTACAACCACAAGAAAATACTGCATAAAAATGACAGCGTTATTTTTAGGGGCTGAAGCAGTGGTTTATTTATCCTCAGACATAGATCAGATATATACATAAAAATTTAGATCTAATACAGATCTGTGTACAAGAAATGCTCATATATACATTTCCCTTGGGGTTTTGTGCAAAACATGAAGCACAGAGAGTAGATCTGAGTTTAAAGTTGCAGATCTGCAGAAATCTTCAGAAATTTTTGAAGCATGCAATAGGACAGTAGATCATATATGAAACAAACATGGATTGGATGGCCAATCCATGGATCACCACAGTGAGAGGAAGAATCCTAACACCAGAGATCTCTCTTCCAAAATGCAGACAAAACACCCTGCAACCTCTCCTTTGCAAATAACGCAGTCCAATGAGAGAAACTGCATTGTAGGTTCTGAGAATGCTTTGGCCTGATGCCAAGGTCTGGATCTGAAGCTCCATCAGCTAATGCACTCTTCCAGAATGTTAAAAGACACATTCACTAAGAAGAGCCACTAGTATAGTCTAGATCTGAGCAGATCTAGTGTCTTCCACTGCTGCAACTCACAAGGACAACCCAACCCTCAACAGGATCAGCGTTGTAGGTGTAAGGTGAAGCTTGGCCCAAGCCTGATAGTGGACAAGATAGCACAAGTCTCCTCCAAGAGCTGCTCAAGGAAGGAGGTGGGATTCCTAAACAGGAAGACCCAACAAGGGATGTCTAGCCAGACAATACCTTCAGAAAATAATATCTTCAACAACCATTTCTTGTTTCTCTCCTCCTCCTTTTATAAAATTGGAGTCTTGTCAAAACCCTAAACCACTTCATTATTTTAGCCTCTTTCACATGTAAAACCTCCTTCTAGAACTGTGATGTCCTCCAAGAGGTTCAATACCTCTATATTGCATTGTAGATATGGTCATGGTTGACTTGGTCAAGTGATCAACCTCTTCCATCCTCAAGGTGTCTTCATTTTAACTGGTTAGCTTGATTTCCATTCACATTGAGTTGTCTTTATTTAGGATACACTCTTTGAGAATAAATGTTGTTGACTTGGTCAAACTTGACCTTGTCCACATAGTTTAAACATGTTTCACACATGTGGATGCTTGATCTAGTTATTTCATGATCGCTTTTCACACCATGAGGGATTTTTATTCATTCTTGAGCAAATTATGAGCCTCCTTGCCCAATTATTCATCCATCTAGATTTCAAAAGAAAAATTAATATTCCTATTAGTTGTAAGCTAATTTAGGAATATTAAAAGATATCATAGAAAATTCATGAGAATACTTTGGGGACATTTGTGAAGCGGCCTTAGCAGCAGCCAAGAAAATATGGATGGCCTCCACGAACAATGTGAAGAATAGGGAGCCATTCAGTTAGATGAATTTCAATGATGTTGCCTCCATATTCCTTTCATACAACATCCTGGTCTACAGCATGGGGCCTTCCTGGTTTGGATGCAAATATAGAAACCCTCTCCTCTGGCATCCTCCAGAGGATTATAATCACAATTACGAATTACCAGAAGGAGCCACAGGTGTTTCCTTTGCACTCATGAAATGATAACAAGGCTTTAGAGCATACAACGAAAACGCCTACCCTGCCTACTCCTTAACGCTGCTACATCTCAATCATATGTTTGCATGAGGACATGCAACTAGGTAAGCAGGGGAGTATGTTGGGCCCAAATTAAGGTATGTTCTCACCCTGTAAGTACTTCAAATTATGTTATAATTTCAGGGGAATTCCTCTTCATATTAACATTTAAGATAATAAAAGATTATGAAAACAAGAACAATTAGACTAATGATGAAAAGGATGTTTTTGTAATAGAAAATTGACTTCTCTTATCTCCGCATGCAGGAAGGCAGAATGGTTGGACCAATAGGAAACGGAAGCCAACCAACGGACAAAAACATATGAAATCCTGGTAACTCCCAACGGCCAGCAGAAGGCAGACAGATGAATTTGAGTCCAAGAACTCAAACGACAGCCACGCGCAACGGGCTGTCGTTTGGGAAATACTTTCGCATTTTTGAAATCGCCTTTAAAAGGGCAAAGGAAGAACAAGAAGGGGAGTCGGAGACAGAACAAGAAATTCATTCTATAATAGACACATCAGAAACAGTCTGTCTAATTGTGTTTTTGTAACATCACTGGATGTAATATAGAGCTTTGAACAATAATCTTTTTAAGTTTTTACTGCACTAGGGCTTCTGGTGGTCTGGGCCCAACCTCTGGAAGTTCCACGCAAGTTTTCATACTCTGTGTAGTTTCAGGACCAATGCTTAAGAATCTGATGCAGTTGTAAATTATATTTCCATTCAATACATATACAGTTCTCTTTCTTCAGGATTGTTAGAAATTGCGTTCTTGAAGTAGGACAATAGCAATCGTATTTTCCTACTTACAACAATATTTTAGTATCAGTAGATAGTTCCAATTCTTTTAATACCATTGCATTTGAGTTACAGATCATAGAATAAGCTAATTTCAATATTATATGTCTTTATGAATTGCATTCTTCTTCTAGCATAACGAAGCATTCAACCATCGATCAATGTTGATTAATTAAGTCATAAAGAGAATTCCATTGCAAAATTACTTAAATAATTGTTGTACGACTTATTTAATTCACTTCAGTTATATTTTTGTTCCATTACTGTTCAGCTTAGTTATCCTGTTGTTCCATTACTGCTCAGCTAGTTATATTTTTGTTCCATTACTGCTTAGTTAGCTAGACTGTTGATTCAATTCAATTCCATTACTGTTTAGCTTAGTTAGACTGTTGTTCCATTCAAATCCATTGTTGTTCAGTTTATTGTCGAATTCAATTCAATTGTTTCTTGATTTCTCTAGATTGTTGTTCGATTAAGTTAAATTGTTGTTTAATTCCATTAGATAGATGCAAAATCTTGTTGCTCAATCTTAGGTTAAAAACCTATCCAAGCCACTCCTCGTAGGATAAGCAAGCTTAGGAAGTTAGAAAATTCTTCCTCATAAGTGACAAGGAACATATGTTAGATGACCTGACTCGCATATATTGTGCCAACACTCTTGGAATAAAAATACTTACCCCAAGTTGATAATTAAATGAGAAATCACTAGAGTTGTCAATAAAAAGCCACCTCTTTCAGCACTAACAATTGCAGCGAAAGAAGTTTTGATGTAGGCAAATAGGTATTTTTATGGCTACAACCATACAAACAAATTTCCCTCAAGCAAGCTAAGAAGGATAATAAATTATTTCCAAAGTACTATGTTCCTTACAAGGTGTTGCAAAAGATTGGTACTATGGCATACAAATTGGAGCTTCATACATTTTCTCAAGTGCACCCAATTTTCCATGTTTCATGGTTAAATAAGGTTATAGGTGAAAAACTCTCAGTTCAAACAATATTTCCAGAACTTGATGAGGAAGGCAAAATCATATTGGAACCTGAGGAAGTCAAGGAAACAAGAACTCGATAGCTACAAAATCGATCAATTTCAGAGTATCTCATCAAGTGGAAGAACTTACCTGCTGAAGATTTCACATGGGAGGATGAGAATTTTATACAGGAACATCCAAAACTACTCAAGCGTTTAGGACAACATTTTTTTGAAGGAGAGGGCCATGTTAGGTCCCTATAATACTAGTGTAGCCCCTTATTGTTAATATTAATGTAGCCCCCTTATTGTTATTGTTGTGACCATGTAGTCCCCATATTGTTATTATTATGCCCCATAGAAGCCCACTATTGTTATTGTTGTGACCTTGCATTATTATTGTTATGTAGGCTCTGATTATTTTGTGACCCCTTAGAATCCTATATATAGAAAGTAGGTTTTGTCATTTTTATCATCCAAGAATTTTTCATTTATGTAATGTAAAGGATTTTTCCCCCTCGAAGTGGATAATTTTTAAGTAGTTGATCTATATTTTCTTCTATTTTGTGAGTTGATTGCATAACATTAAACAAGGTCTAGAGTTCATCCCCCGTAAAAATACCATCAAAGGGTAAGAAACAACAATTTTTTTTCCTTGAACATGTTTAGGTGCACTTTGGGATCTTGTTGAAGCGTCGTATTTCTATTGTGACAACATGGGGAAAACCACTAGGTCCGGACCTTGAGGCAGCTCCTTTTCTGTTTGGTGTAGTGGCTCCAACTGGGGATAAAGGGACCAATTTCCCAATAAAGATAACGAGGGTGTGTTTGTGTATAATATGAAAATGGAGGAATGATTTATCTACTTATGCAAGTAAATAAATATCTATTCTATTATCTACTCGGGGGTGTTTATTCATCAATGTGATCTAAAAGGATATCTTTCAACAATTGGTAATAAATATCATTCAATTATTGAAAGAGATGAAAATTATGAAAAATGATTATTTTGATTAAATAGTTAATCAAAACAATTGTGAGAGATGTATCACATTCATAGTTTTGATCATATATGAAATAAGGAATAATAGATAAACATCAGTACAAAAGTCATTTAACATTCATCTATAATAACAGATCTCATACATAATACAGATAAAAATATTACTGTCAATTCAAGAAATAAAATTCAGCATAATGTGTCGAAATACCATATGTGCAATGTTCTACTCATTAAATCAACAGTAGTTTTTTCTCCTCTTTAAGTCAAAGAAATTCAATGAGTACAAAAGTGAAACTTCAATTAAACAGCTTCAATATCAAGAGAATTCAGAATTTGTTCCATTAACTCATCAAAGCATTCACAAAAATACAAAAGTGCAGTCTTTTGCAAATGTTTTTTGATAAATTTTCGGACCCTTCTCTAAATGCATAAGAGGGGTTTAAATAGTATCTAATATGACTAAAATAGATTATACAAAATTTATTTGAGGAGGTTTCAAAAAACCTTCCTCATAATGAGTAACTTAAATCTAAAAATAAATGAAATCTAATGACTTGATATTATTTGGAAACTTTCTTGTTTTCCAGCTAGGCTTGAAGGTCGTAGATATCGGTCATTGGTTTCACTTGTGGTGGTGTGTCGACTCTCGTTTTGATTTTTCCTGAAAATATGGCTTCGGTGAGAGGTGGCAGCATCTTCTCTGTTGAATTTGTTAGACAATTCAACGTCATGATTTGACTATGTGGTTTAACAAGATACTGCCAGTATGCCTCCCAAACCTTCTTTGAAATCTATTTGATTGACTCTCTTTGAACTTGAGATTTTTCCTTTCAAATTTCACTTAATTCTTTCATATATGGTAGTGCATTTGAGTCACCTTCTTTGATCAAGTTGGTAGTATGAAGTGTGTGAATTCTTGTCTTTATAATATTTCTTGCTTGAATTTTTTGGTCCCGAACCTCCAATTCTGAATCATTTTGAATGGTTCATCAATCTCTTTAGTGAATTTCAATAGGAATGCTTAATCATAAATTTTCTGAGGTTCTGGAAGATGGTACATTTTCCTCACATCTTCAACTGTGAAAGATCCCATGAGTTCCATCCTTGAATTTCTAAAATGTATGTCTGCAATGTTCATGTTATCGATCACCCATTTAACCACATATGTGTATGGAAAAATTTTAGGTCTTGCTACTATCCTATGAAGGAAAGAGTAGGTTGCATCATTCATTTGAGATCTTGATGGCATTGAGGAATCTGTGGTTGGTCTGATTTTAGTAATTTTGGGTTGTTCATGTTCGAGGAGATTATAAATAACTTCCCATGTCATTGCTCCTCCATCTTTATTGCATGTGGTATCTGAGAACAGGGGTAGCATCTCTAAAGACTCAAACTCTGAAGTGCTTTGTTTCTTGTTCTTCTACATCATTTTCCTTAGAGACATTTCCTTGGAATCTTTCCTGAAATTCAAATAAGCGAGGGTAGAGTGAAAAATACAGAGCGACTGAAACAAGATAATTTCAAATCCAACTAATGATAATGAAATATTTTCAAAGATATTGGCTTTTAACTCATCATAAGTGCAAACAGTTATCGCTTTTCTCGAGCCACTAAAAACAGCGAAATGCCTTAAGATTCTATTTGATGTTTCATTTAAGGCTATTAATTCTACGTACTTCACGTCCAATCGAGATATCGCATCACAAAAATCAAGTCTGTGAAAAATAGTTTCGTTAAGCATTCACGTGATAATGCAATTGCAAAATTGAAATATCACATCTCAGGTTTTTTCCTAGCGTTTCATTTCAAAGTTTAGTATTGGAAGCTTGATTGCGGTATCAGGTTTTAAATGTTGTGGGAGAAATTATTTCGTTACATTACATTTCACATTTCGCATTGGCAAATGGGTGATAGTTATAAGAACTTTCATTACTTTCGATCTGGGATATGCGGTAGCTTATAAGTGCATTTTCTTTAACTTAAAGGTTTTTTGATGTATTCTCAGTTTTTAGGCATTTTTGGGCTTAAATGACGACTAAGAAAATCGTTATAACAATTTCGGGTCCAAGACATATCGCAAAGCGCCTATGTTTAGATTTTGGGAAATTTTGAATGATATTGTGCTTTCGATCTATCTTTATAACTAAGGTTTCCTAATATGGATGATTTAACCTTTATGAAAGGGGTCGGCTATCGCATTTCGAAGCTCCTTCGTGATATTTAACCATTTGTTCCAAAGGGTTTGCAATATGTGATTTGTGAAATTTCCCAAGCAGAAAGTGCATTAAACTAGTATTCCATGTTTTTAGAGTTTATGATGGATTTTTTAGAGTTAGCACTCATTCTTTAAAGGAAAGAAAAATTAAAAAAAGTCCCCATATATCAGTATAAATGGGGGGTGTTGTATGGTACACAATTGGTGATTCACTTGCGAGAACTAGTTATCTATGATCAATTTTTTGAAATTTCTAAAACTTTCAAAATAAAAATAGTTGCAGGAATGAACTTCAATATAAATAATATTTCACCAATTAATTAAAACTCAATTGATTATAATTCATAAGATTCCCTCTTTAAGATGAAAATATGACTGTTTATATGAGTCTTTACTGAGTTCAAAAAGATAAAGCAGGTGGTTCTTTCAGATTAGCTTTTTATATATATACCCATTTATCACAGGTAGAGCCTCTATTTCCAACAGGCATTCATAGCCTCGACAGGGTTACCTTTTACCCAGCAATGATTCATTGTCCCATCCAGCTAATATCACAATTTTCTAAAACGAGTTCATAATCATATGCTTTCACTTGTTTCTTTTTGTAAAAAAAATCTATATATTTTTTATTACTTAAAACCCATTGTCTTGGCTTGGTAACTAAATATTGACAATGCCATTCACTGGTTGTAACTAAACTGATCAAGTTGGCTCTTGATGAGAACCCTTGTCTTTTGATACAATCTCAAGTCATTACCCTGTTTTGGTAGGCAGTATTGGTAATGTCAGTTTAATTATTTTCCTATGAACATGGTAAACAAGCTCTTGTTGAGACTTATTATCTTTTAAGCTTTTGCATATTTTTGAATTACATCCTGAAAATTGAAATTTTTTCCGGATGGAGTGAATCATTGGCCCTTTTTAGGGTTTCTGGATTATAATATTAGAGTTAAAGTCACTTATCTATAAAGAGTCTTACTATGTTAAAGATTCTTTTCTTGAATGATAGTAGAACAAACATACTTTATAAAAGTGAGAGTTTATCAAAGAATAAATCATTTTAGTGAAATCAAATTTTTCAGTGAAATAAAATTTATTTGAGATTCGAATATTACAATTATTTCCTTAACCATTCTTATTTATAGAAGCGATAAATCAAAAAGTTTCTCTGAGATCTTTATTTGAAAAGCTAGAAGTAAATAACATTCAACTTTAATTTTCCTAAGAAAAGAGAAGACAATAATATACAGGGAATAGAAGGGATTACCTCCTATGCAAAATACTTCTTTAAAATCTGCCCATTAACAGGCAGAGAATCTCTCTTGCCTGATATATCTTGCAATAAAAATGTTTATGGGCCTTTTTTTTTTAAATGGTCCAAGCCAAAGTCTTTGGAATTTGGTATGTTTACCTTTTTCCTCGAGTGTTTTATCCCATTTCAACACCAGATCACCAATTTGAAATGTTTTTGGACTAACATAATTTGTGTCAAACGAAGCTTTAACCAACTGTTGATGATGTGCATGCGTAACTTTGGCTTTTTCTCTCTCATTTTCAAGTTTAAGAATTTGGAATTGTCTTACTTGCAGAGAATAAGAAGGTGATTCGTCAATAATTTGGACCAAGGCAAGGGAAGGGATAACTATATCAGTAGGAAGAACGACTTCTTTCCCATAAACAAGATTAAATGGAGAAGTGCCAATAGAGGCCTTCTGAGTTATTCGATCTTCCCAAAGAGAAAATGTTAATGGTTTGTGCCAATTTCTTTGGTTATGGTCAACAGTTCTTTTAATGATCCTAATAAGGTTTTTATTAGTTGATTCCACCAAACCATTTTCTTGAGGGTAATAGCTAGCATAATATTTGACTTTAAAACCTCTTTTCATGGAAAATTCTATCATAGAAACGCCTGAGAAATATGATGCATTGTCAAACATCAAAGCAGTTGATAATCCAAATCTAGTTATGATAAATTGATCAATAAATTCGATAATATTCTCAGAATTGGCCACCTTTAGTGGAATTTCTTCCACCCATTTAGTAAAATAATCGGTAGTTGTGAGGATGTATTTATGTTATTTGAAAGAGTTAGGAACGACCTCACCAATTATGTCTAATCCCCATTGCTCGGATGGTTGTTCAATATTAACTGGTTGTAATGGCAAAGCTGGTTTCCTTTGTCTTCCAGATGCACTTTGGAAGACCTTACATTTCCTCGCATAATAATGATTGTCTTTAAATAGTGTTGGCCAATAATAACCTGCATGCAGGATTTTATGTGTTGTCGTATTTCCTCCAAAATGTCCTCTAGTTGGTCCATCATGGATTTCCTGCAAAACTTTCTTTGCTTCAGTTTTCTCTAAGCATCGTAATAAGATGGAATCAAATTTCCTTCTAAACAATACATCATTGACCATTTCATATTGCTTAGCTTTCAACCTTAAAGCACACTTTGTTTTATAATTGAGCTTCATGGGATCATATCCATTTTTCAAATAAAATTTAAGATCAGCATATTGAGACTAAGTGTTGTTGAGGCTTACCTCAAACACTTGTACATCATTACCTGAATCTGCTTCTATTGGTAAATGGGATGCTCCTGTTAACATTCTGCAAAAACCTTGACCTCTAACAATTTTAGAAGGTATAATTTCTACATCGTATTCTTGCAAAGTAGTTACCGAGTTAGCCCTTTTCTCTCCTACCTCTCTTTGCATCAATAATTGCCTTACTAATGAGGATGGAACTATTATCTTTGTTTGATTTTTGAGGATAAATGGCCTAAAATGATTTATATATTTGAAGACAGCAAATGCTTTTTTTTCAACAGTTGAATAGTTTAGTTTTGCACCTTGCAAATTGGAACTAAAAAATGAAATCGGTGCTTCAACTTGCTGCTCATTAAGCTGTTAAAATGGTAGCATATGATGTATTTGATGCGAATTTATATAAATTAAAAGAATTAAGAAAATTAGGAGTAGTCAAAAATGGAGCATTAACAATAGAATATTTTATTAAATCAAATGCTTCTCTCACATTATGTCCCCACTTGAAGACTGGATTTTTCTTAATCATTGTTTGTAAAGGAAAAACTATCTGCGAAAAGTCAGGGACAAATCCTTTTACAAAATTTATCTGTCCAAGGAATGACTGCATGGTTTTTTTATTATGAGGGAAAGTAATACTTTCAATTTCTTTGATTCTTTCAGGATCGATATAGATACCTTTTTTGGACACGATGAATAATAAAAGTTTTCCTTCATCTAAAGAAAAATAGGAATTTTTGGGGTTAAGTGAGACTCCATAATTTTTGCATCACTCAAAGACTTTCTTTAGGTCATTTACATGATTGGTTCTTTGTCTAGAATAGACTGTGATGTCATCTAGATAAATAACCACTGATTTGTTAATTAGTCCTCTAAAAGTTGTGTCCATGGCTCTTTGGAATGTGGCGCCTGCATTGATTAACCCGAATGGCATCTTTTGATAGGCATAAGTTCCCCACTTAGTTTTGAATTTGGTCTGTAATATGTCATCTCGATGTACCAGGGTTTGGTTATATCTTGAAAACCCATTTAAAAAGACATGAGTTCAGAACTAGCTACAGTTTGCAGTACATGTTCCATTGTTGGTAATTGAAAATTGTCCTTCTGACATGCTTTATTTAAATTTCTAAAATCTATGCAAATCCTAATGTCACCATTTTTCTTCCTGACATATACTAAATTTGATACCCACTTTGTATGTCTAACGGGAAAGATGATTTTAGCTTCGAGGAGCTTATTCAACTCTGATTTGATTTGAATTTCAAGATTAGGATGAATTTTCCTTAGCTTCTGTTGCATTGGTTTCTCATTTGAAATCATAGGGATATTATGTTGGATGACAGAGGTGTTGTATGTTTTGAGATCAGAATAATCCCAAGAGAAAACACCTTTGTAGGTGTTTAATAACCTGATGAATGATGATATTTATATAGAAGTTAAACCAAGACCTAATTTGACATTTTTTGGTTTATCATCAGTTCCAAGATTTACTAACTCGGATCTTAAAGTTGAACTTTGAGTTTTAGAATTAGTAACTTTCTTGAACCTATCTTTTACATCATAAAGGTCTTCGAGTTTGACAACATATTTTGGTATTGGATTTTCGTCTTGTTCTTTATTTATCTAGGTGTCATGTTCATGCTCATCTATAATTTGATCATCATAATCCTTCTAATGTAAGGAAGTCTATATTATCATAATCGTGATTAAAATCTCTCCAATTAGCAATATTATTAGGAACATATGGTCTAAAAATCAATTCAATAGAAAACATATCAAGACTAAATTCTTGAGATGGTATTAATTTCGATGCTACATTGGCCAATAAATCTGCACTAGCATTTCATATTCTAGGCACATAGGAGATATTAAAAGCTAAAAAATGAGAAGCCAAATTCTGGACTAATGACTAATAATGTTTGAGATGTCCAGAGTGGCAATGTATAGTGTTTCTCACTTGTTTAATAATTATTTATGAATCTCCATATACTTGCAGATATTAATACCAAGGTTGATTTCTTTATACAAAACTTGAATTAGCGCTTCATATTTCGTTGTATTGTTCGTGCATTCAAATTCTATTCTGTAGGCTAGCATGATCTTTTCTCCTTCTGGGCTTATCAAAATACAACCAACTCCTGCACCATCTTCTAATTTAGAACCATCAAAATTAAGAGTCCAAAATAAATAATTAACTATGGTTTTATTTACAAAAATTTTACATTTAGAAGCGTTTTTTTGGGAAAAAAATTAAATTTGGGAGATAACGGCATTATCGAATAAGGTTGACTGTTGTGCATTAAAGTTTCCAATAAATGGTTATGTCGAGTAATTTCCAATAATATTATTATTGAATGCTACTGGCTCATTGATCCCTTCAAGATCAGTAACTGTGTGTTTCATGAATTTCTCACGGTCTACTCGAATTTGGTTTGGCTTTCCATTAAAGGGCAGCCACATATGTGACCAGTCTGTTGTGAAATATCCATGGAGTTTCTCGGACCAGTCCCTGCTCAATACTAGACCATAAAATTCAAGAATGTCAGCTACTAAAATATCAATTATCTGGGAAACTTTCGATTTTGATGATAATCTAATGGAAACATAGTTTATTTCTCCTACAACCTCTACTTTTGTCTTATCGAGTTGTACTATATGAACAGGAGATTTTTGAGGAGTTATGTTCAATTTAGCACATACTAATTTTGGCATAATATTAGAAGAAGCCCCTGAATCAATAAATAAATTATGGACATTCTTATTAAAGATTTCATAGGTTAAGAGAAATGGAGGTGTGTGAGAAATGAATCAGTCACCTATGATGATGAGATATGTGGAATCCACTTTAGTTGGAGTGGGAGGTTTACCCATGTGATTAGCAACTTGAA
Source organism: Pinus albicaulis (assembly GCA_034641835.2). Classification (NCBI taxonomy): domain Eukaryota; kingdom Viridiplantae; phylum Streptophyta; class Pinopsida; order Pinales; family Pinaceae; genus Pinus; species Pinus albicaulis. The sequence goes on along the minus strand of JAXQQM020070968.1, from coordinate 7,244 downwards.
CTACTACTGGAGCAGGCAGAGATGAAGTAGGAATTGCATTCAATTATCTAAGTAAAATCTTCTGCTGATGTTTACAATTAGTAAGTTCGTGGATTGAGATCACTGGTCTTCTTCATATATTCCACTATATTATATTCAATAGTATCATAGACTACCATTGTCTTTGATGTAGATGGAATGTCTGAAGAAGAAGGATTAGTCTGTGAAGCTTTAGATGTAGACTTCTTACTTACTGTCTTTTCTTTAGCAGGAGGAATAGAGTTATTGTGTTTTTTATTAGACTGTGTCGCATCTGTAGAGCTCTTGCTTCTTGTGGGAACTGGAAAAGCTTCATGTTCTTCCTCATTTGGTAGGATAAAATCCCACATACCATTTATTTCAACTTCTTCATCAGCTTTTGTTTCTTCTTCCTATGTTTCTTCATCTTCTTTTTCCAGGTCACACTCAGCATTAGATATAATGTTGGGTGGCTGAGAAGTAGAAGATTGATTTTTCTTAAAAGGTCTGAAATTTTTCTTAGTATTAGAATTTTTAGCAACTTGTTTTTTGATGTTTGCCATTTCATTTGTCATGGTTTTGAGTACTTTCTGGAGGCCTTCAACGTCGAAAGGATATTTTGATGGATTTTTCTTTGAATCATATTTGAAATAAACTTTCTTGGATTTCCTATCTTCTTGAGAACTTTTCTTTTCAAGAGAAATAATATGTTTCTCTACAGAAAAAGCTTCCTTCATGATTTCTTCTAAAGTAGCTAACTTCACTCTATCAATAAAAATGGCTATATTAGAGGGAAGAGAAGAACTGTACCACTCAATTTGAACTTTAGCACCAGGAACTGATGTAGCAGGGATTTTATTGAGTAATTTATTGAATCTAGAATTGAAGTCTTTGATTTTCTCTCTTGTTTTAGCCTTGATATTTGATAAGTTATTGATGAGTGATGCAATGTTTCTCTCATCTCCAAACTTAGCTAGGAATTGTTCTTCAAACATATCCCAGTTGGTTATAAAGCGAGAAAATAATGAAAAATAATAGGATCCTGCAGATCCTGTAAGAGTATATGGAAATAATCTAACTACACAGTCTTCTTCAGTTACCACATTCAAATTAATGGCTAACATATAATTGTGGATATGTTCCTCAGCTGGTGTTGGAACGAGGTCTCCTAACAAGCTATGAAACCGGACCATTTTGGTTATTTTTGTTATATTTAGTATAGCGCAGGGGTTTTGGGGTGGGTCAAAGCCCCGAAAGCATTGTAATGGGGTTAAAGGGTAAACTAGGGGTCCGAAAACCATGGGTTGCGGACCATAGGAATGTTAAGGTTAGATTGTTATAAATAGAGAAGCATTTTAGATTGTAAGAGGTAGGATTGGGAACGGACTCTTGCTGGCTGTGTGCGCGGAGATCCTAGTCCAGCTGTGTGCAGACCCTGCTGCTGTGTGCATAGGTTGGGAAGGGAATTGTAAGGGTGATGAATGAATGAATATGCTAGATTATTAGATCTGAATCTGTGAGCACTATTGAATGTTTTTCTGATAATTATTGTGTTATGCATTTTCTATCTTTGCGCTGCGAAGGTCTGTATATTGAATGGTTGGATCTATTTTTCTCTGGTTATATCATGCTGCGAAAGTCTGTGTATTGAAGTAAATCTAGATCTATTCTGTTCGGGTTATGTACTGTTGTGTTGATGTTATGAGAAGTATATAATTATAGATCTAGTGCACGTGGATGCAATTGGATACATATTTAACCCTGTGCAGAGACGAGGTAATCTAAACAGAACGCAACCCTGCTTGCCTTACCCTTCCTTTCTCAGGGTGCGGAAACCTGGTTCCAGCACCCACCCATACTACTTCGGGTGAGACTGTGACCTGCGTAAGAATATCATTGTCGAAAGGGCCAGTAGTATAGGGGTTTGTTGGCAAACCTTGTACACCGAACCTAGGTGAGGACTCCTCAAGCCAAAAAATGGTTTTGTTGCTGGGACCGGAAGAGATCGGAGAAAGGGATCGGGTAATGACAAGAGAATACTGGAAGCCTGAAAGAAAAGAGATCGAGGACTGGTTCGAAAGGCAGATCCAGGAGTTTGCAGTAAGAGAAAACCAAAGTGAAAATTGACGGCAGAAAGGTGGAAGAATAGGTACGTTCTTACTGAAAGCTACGAAATATTATTTGTAACCTTTGCAATTGAGCTTCAAGAGTGGCTGGCCAGGATGGTAGAATTCCAAAAGTTCTGGAAGGACGAGCGAGTCACTTAGTGGACTCCAGATCTGCTTGAACAGCTGGAAATAACCGATAACATTATTACACGCACGGTGGATCATTGGGTGGATAGTGTGCTCGAAGGCTTTGTGACAGAATTTTCCATTGATCAATCTGTATCATACTTTGAGGCCGAGCGACGATTCTTCAAAGGATTTTGGGGTAAGTTTCTGAGGACGTTACCTTTACTGATCAAGAATTTGTTATGCGAGAAGAGCATTCTGTGTAGCCATACCGACTGAATGACCTCGGATCCAGACAGGAGTGCGACACGCAGTGGTAAGTATTATCGGACCAATCTTTATGGAGGAAGGGTTGCCTATAGCCCAGTGAAGGAACCAGCCACATCACCACCTAGGGCACGCAGGGGTAAGAACTCACTTATAACGTCATCCCTAGATAGTGATATGGCTACGCATCTGAAACTACCTACCTTCAAGGGGGTAGGAGATGAGGACATGAATCAATTTTGGTTCGTTGCAGAATCTGTCTGGACTGCGCAGAACGTGGCAAGCGATACAATAAAAAGGGCGCAGATGTCTTTAGCATTCGAAGATAGAGATCTGGACTGGTATATGCGATATGTTGCCCAGAATGGAACTGCCTCCATTCAGGATATTAAGGATGCTCTGAAACAACAATTCCGCAAACCAAAGTTCTATTCCCAGTAGTGGCGGACGTAAAGGACTTCAAACAAGGAGCGTCTGAATCAGTGTGGGAGGCGGATCAACGGTTAAAGAAGGCACTCAGGGAAGGGGGGTTCGAGTATGATGATAGGCAACATACGGAATGGTTCATCGCCATGTTGTTACCTCACCTGCGCACACCTATGAATCAGCAGACCTTTGAATCATAGGAGAAAGTTGTAGAAGCTGCTATGAAGTTAGAAGCTGCTCCCCGGGAGGATACCTCAGCAGGAGTCCAACAAATCCATGAACAACTTGGGGATATGCACCTAGAGATACAAAACTTACGAAAAGAGCGAGGAAAATATGTCTGCGCGGATCTCCAGTGTATACGTTTCCGAGTGTCTGGTAACACAAAGGATCAATGCCCTCTACTGATTGATTATATGCAAGCTGGAGGACCTAACCTGCTACGCCCAGGGGTAAGTAGGGAGCCTGTCCTGTTGCAACCAGGATCAAGTGGGTCTGCGCTATGGTGTGATGATTTTCTAGTGGCATGCCTACACGATACGAACCATTGCCCATGGTTGGGTGCGTATGTCCTAGAGCTAAAACAACAATGCTGTCAATTATGTCAATCCATAGGACATGACGAGCAGAATTTTAAAACGTATGACTTAATGATGGATCGCGGGAACCTATATCGGGTGCAATCAGACCTTGCATCGCCTAGACTGACTACACACTTTGGAGGATCACCGGCCCAAGGCAGAGGAGGCCGGGGAGGAAGCACATGCTGAGGACGAGGTCAACTAATATGTTATAATTGTGGATAAATAGGGCACTTTTCCAGAGAATGCCCTAATCCCACCAGGCCGTCGTGTAAATACTGCAAACAGCTGGACCATGAGGTAGAAGACTGCCTGATCTTGATAGCCATAATGCAGGAAAAGAAGCCTACCCCTACACAGAATGTACAGAGGGTTAATACTAAGCTAAGAGAAGCAGATCCAAGTGTAAAGGTCATAACACATAGTGGGTTGGACATCAAGGAAAACAAAGAGGTACCCTGCGAAGAACAGGCACTACTAGCAGCCCCTACACAGTCTCAAAGCGAGAAATAAATTGAGATCTTTTTGAAGGCATGTCTAAAATTGCTCAGGAACCCGCAAGTCGTAAGAAACCTCTTGGCTTTAATGAATACCTGCGTAGCTCGGCCCAACCTAATCCCTGAGACCAGGGACATGCACAAACTATACAACTCTAAGAAACGCACAGAGAAAGAAATGCGGCTAACTGCACAAATCGGGGATTATGAAATGGATCAGGTTACCTTTAATCTTGGATCCGATGCCAATGTTTTACCTAAGAAAACCTGGCAACGGATGGGAAAGCCTAAATTGGAATGGTCCACTATCCAGCTACGCATGGAAGATCAACAGAAAATTATTCCCTTGGGGAGGTTACCAAAGGTTATGGTTAACATTGCAGGGGCAAGGGTCCTAGCTGACTTTGAAGTAATTGAGATTGTTGAAGATGCGGACCCCTACCCTATGCTCCTTGGACTAGATTGGGCAATGGACATGGGAGGCATTATTAACCTAAAGAAATGAAGCATGGTGTTTGAAAGCGAAGGCACGTGTGTCATAGTACCCCTGGATCCCGCGGAAGGTACCCAGTATACCAAGCCTGTCCATACGAAGGAAGAATTAGATCATATCTATAAGATCACTGCGCAAGATGAGGATCGGGTTAATCCTACGGATGAAGGGATGCTCTGTTGGGAAAAGGACAGTGAATGCTTTTCCAACTCCGATGAGGAGCTGGAGAATTGGCAAAGCCGGCTGCATGAGGTTTCGACACTTTGCAGCCTTCAGACCGTTAGAAGCTTCCGTCACATCTCTACCATAAAAAGAACCTTGCCTTACCAAGAGGTCACAGAGGACACTCCAAAGAATGTGAAGCCTAAGGGGTCTACAGAATGTAGGTCCGAGGCACTACCACTAACCCGATATGAAGCACCTACGAAGGGACTTGTCTCCCCTACCCAGAGGAAGTATTGGAGTAGGGTGATCATGCGTATAGAAACCCCCTTAGCTAGATGGGCCCCCAGATCATTCAACCCACGTGGTGACCTGCTTGCGCGCAACACTCAAGGGTGCAGTTGACCCTTGCCCAACAAAATTACAGACCTGTCTACAATCATGAGTATCTGAGAGAATTTGCGAACGACTGAGGAATTAAATCACCTACGGACATATCACGTAGCCGTCCTACACAAAATTTCTCCTTCCACGAACGACATAAATGCTTCTAAAAGACTCCCAATCGACTTACAGGATCACCATGTATCAAACTTCAGTCGAAATATGGAAGGACCCCCAACGTGTTGGCCACGCCTTGAAGTTTCAGGGACATGACCTTGGATACAAAGGAAGAATGTCAGCACATCCCAAGTTAATGTGAAAAGACACTTACAAACATAGAAAAAAGGTGGTAGGTTATCAATATCGCCATTTATGATAAGCACGGTTCGACAGATTGAAGGTATGCACCACGTACGAGCTACCTCGCCATTAAGTAGTTTCATTTGGGGCACGGATGGAGGGAAGATGTTGGCTCGGGCTATCTATTCAACTATCAAGTGATATTGGCTACCTACATTATGGTTTTTTCTACTTATTCCTACAATTTATAATGCCCGTCTCTCTGTTATGGATCTCGACGCACAGGAGGAACTGATAAGAGGGTCGGGGGACGTTGAGTGCAGTAATAGAAGTGCATGCGGGCTGCCGCCTGGGAGGATTAGCTGTGAACCACGTTCGGCAGAAACGATGCGGTACCAAGACCTGCTACAATATCTCTGCTATTTCCAGGCCCCACCCGCTAGAAGCAACATATGTTTACTCCCCCGCATTGTCACAATTCACACTTTCGAACTAAATCATGGGGACATTCAAGTAGACTTATCACAGCTATCTACTATAGAGCTACAAAGACTATCTGCCAGCGTATTACAAGAAGTACAATGTCGTGCCCAAGAACAGTGCAAGCAGTATGTCATGACCCCGGAGCAACGTGCCCAGCAAATTGTTGTGGTCACTAACGCCACACGCATTATTCAGGAACAACTGGCACAGGGAGCCCAATTGTTTGAAGAGGCTACATAGCTATGGATGAAAGCACGGCACCACCCCACGCTTCAGCATGCCCAATGGAAATTGGAGTAGGCATAAGATGCTCTAGACCGAGTTCGGGCCTCCACACCTCCCCCCAGCCCCGTGCAACGCCTGGCCGCCATGCACCAGATTGAGGACCTTCTTCACTCCAAGAATATTGCGTACAAAAATTTGAAACCATGGTCTGATGCTGCACTCTAGCTTGCACATGATGTGCAGTCTTCCATTGCACGCCTCCACCAGTTGTTGGAACGCGTTGGTCCGGATCTCGGTGGGCCTGCTTCTCTGACGATGATCAATATTGCGCAACACGCAGTGGCCCGAAGCAAGGAAGTGCTTCCACCCCTCCTTCGCTCCCTGGCTACCTTACGCGCACGGATTGAAGGCGCGCCACCAAAGTGACTCGGGACGAGTCACAAGATTTTGTTGGGGGACTGTTGGAACGGGGTCTCCTAACAAGATATGAAACCGGACCATTTTGGTTATTTTTGTTATATTTAGTATAGCGTAGGGGTTTTGGGGTCGGTCAAAGCCCCGAAAGCATTGTAATGGGGTTAAAGGGTGAACTAGGGGTCCGAAAACCATGGGTTGCGGACCATAGGAATGTTAAGGCTAGATTGTTATAAATAGAGAAGCATTTCGGATTGTAGGAGGTAGGATTTGATGAACTATTGATGCGATCTGTCGTGTAAGCGGTCTGTTTGGGTTTTGGGGAACGGACTCCTGCTAGTTGTGTGCACGGAGATCCTAATCCAGCTGTGTGCAGACCCTGCTGCTGTGTGCGTAGGTTGGGAAGGGAATTGTAAGGGTGATGAATAAATGAATATGCTATATTATTAGATCTGAATCTGTGAGTACTATTGAATGGATTGTTGATAATTACTGTGTTATGCATTTTCTATCTTTGCGCTGCGAAGGTCTGTATATTGAATGATTGGATCTATTCTGCTCTGGTTATATCATGCTGCGAAAGTCTGTGTATTGAAGTAAATCTAGATCTGTTATGTTTGGGTTATGTACTGTTGTGTTGATGTTCTGAGAAGCATATAATTATAGATCTAGTGCACGTGGATGCAATTGGATACATATTTAACCTTGCACAGAGATGAGGTAATCTGAATAGAATGCAGCCCTGCTTGCCTTACCTTTCCTTGCTCAGGGTGCGGAAACC